>CM034009.1:9302947-9347026 GCA_019603395.1 Cyrtorhinus lividipennis | reverse complement strand
TTTGGTTTTAGACGTACCTGGCTCGGGCGCAATTGTCCTAAGTTTTTTTGACTTGGGTTCTTCGCTAACGTCCATGCAAGAGGTTGGCGAGTTTGCGGATTTTTCAACCGGTGTCTGCACTTTCACCAAAGCGGGATGCTGGGTTTCGATGTGGATCTTCAAATTGCTTGTGTTACCACATGTCTTGTAAATCTTGAGACAAGCTTTACATTTAACTGATTTAGAGTCCACTTTATCAAAAAAAGACCACCACTTGCTCTTTGGCGGCATGGTTGAGAGAATTTTATGTAGGTATCTGATTAAAAGTAATGGAAAGTAAAAAAAAAACACGGCACAAACGAAGACCACCGGAGACAAACACAATCAAACAAACTAATCAAACGCACATTAACGAATAATATTATTCTTTTTCGTTAGAAAGAAAGAGAATGGAATAAGGAAAACGAATCGAAAAGAGATTGCTGATAACAAGAGGTCGTGGTCTTCTTCTTTCTTCCGTTTTTATTGACACGGTAGGTTACCCTGATCACAGTGCTCATAGCGGGAGCCGGGATTACAAGGTTCATGCTAGCATTTTTTAGGAAACGTTCTCTGAATAGGAAATCTGAGATAGTACCTCAATTAGTAAATTAATTTTTCTTATCGGTAAAAACTATGAAAAAACGAATAGAGCAAAAATATTTTTTTAAAATATCGGCGCAAGATTATCGATAATCAATAATTATCGAAAGCGTCAAAGTTGATAAAAAATTATCGATAATCGGGTCAAAATATCGATTTTTCAATATTATCGATAATCGATTTTCATCCCTAAGCCGGACGTTGAGTTGTACTCGGCAGTTAGCCGAGTCCACGCATCGTTCTTTTCCGTCCGGCTGATGGCATTGGAGAATTTGTTTTCAACGACGCCGGCGTATTTCCTTACGACTTCGACGAGGATCAATTTTTCCTCTGTCGTGAAGTTCGGCGACCTCTTCTTTTTATCCTCCATCTAAAATAACAGAAGTTTCCGTGAAGTTAGGTGCTCTTTTCTTTCCATCCTCCATCTAAAATAACAGAAGTTTCTCGTTGTCACCAAATTTACCATTTCTCCAAGAACGTTTAACGAAAAGTCTTTACGTATCTATCATGCTAGTTGAGCCATGGGCAAACCAATTCGTTTCCGAACCTAAAACAACACCTAAAACGAGTGCAGGCGTGAGGCATTTGATATCCAGTCTGAACAGAATGTTAAACTTATCGTTGTTAATGATTATCCTTTTGGGAACGATGGAGTTTAATATTACTTACGTTTCGAAACACAACGATTCTGAAAATGAGAATAGCTCAGGTAAATCTTGTCAAGGGAATTGATACTCATAAATATTACAAAATGAAGAGGTACTTACCACGAACGCGATATTATATAAGCACTCCGACACAACAATAAAAATAAATTTGAACCAAAGTAGTACTAATAACTTTATAAATTGTTGGAAACGAACGAATATAACAAACAAATGAAATCATCAGAAAAGCGCTGTGTCATGGCTGTGTGGTTGCTATTTCAGGTTTATGTGTCCAAAAACTCACTCCACTCACTGGTGGTGGTCACTTTGTCCACTTTTCCTTTAGGACGGATGGGACAGACTCGTTTACCTAAACTCGATAATGTCAAAACGGGTTTACCTGACTTTTGGGGTGGTGAAAGACGCCAGAGCGATTTCAGGTTTAACTTTTCAGTTTAGAAATAAACGAGTTTTACTAAACTCCGGCAAATCATTTTCTGGTGAAAGTGGCCCTGAGTCTGATAACAGGAGTACGGGGTTCACGTTCCTCCTTTTTCCCATAATACCAGACAACTCGCTTTCAAACTCTTTCCGTTTCCTCCCCGTCAAGTTATTGTTATCATTTACTTCTTTGTAAGCCCTCTCCAAACTTTTCATTTTATTTGCAACCTGCAAAGAAAAAATCATAAATTTTACAAAGTTTGGGATATAAACGTCCAACTCATTTTCAACTCTGAACATGCATGGCTGTCCTTCTGAACGTTCGAACCTGAAAGATTCGAAACTTCAACACAATCGCTCTATTGCTCACCTGTGTAACGCTCAAGTTGATTTCAAATTTGGTATTCAAGTCTTCGGCGATAGATGCGTACATGGCTTTTATTGTTTTGAACTTGGAAGGGACCATCGGCGTCCGCACGCGAACCAATTCAATCAGAAAGAGGGTCATGGGCCTGGTCCAACTGAACGACTGCACGGCTGTTCGCCGTTGGTTCAGAATGAGATGATCCTCTGAAATAATCAAGGCCTCATCGTAATGTACAACCTACTTCCTTCGTTTTCGTATGTGGACTATTGTTAGCACACCTAATCCTAACTGCTGATGATTGCATAGGTATACTTGATAGTAGGTTTGGGTCAACAACATAGCACTTACCCATTTCGAAGTCACCTGTTTGAGGGGATCCGTTCTCACTCATCGCAGTCTCCTTCTCCTCACTACTGACCTACTTTTGAACAATATATTTATTTTGAGTACGGAACTCTAATAAATTTCAACTCCAAACACAATGAAAAAGCTGAGAGGTTTGACAAACATTTTGTATGAGGTAGAAGGGAGGCTATACCGTAAAAGTGTTATAGTTGACGTGACAGTAGCAATCGTGCCGACGAAATTCTCAACTACTTGAACTTTTCGCGTTCCAAGCGATGAGTTCACGAACTCAGAACTTTCTGCACCTTCCTTACACCTTCCCCCACTCCTCAGTGAACTTTCCTGAACTCGCACTTGTACCCGCACCCGCACCTACACTGAACTCGGCTTGCTTGGAACGAACCTATAGTTTACGGTTAGGCCGATAGGAAAAATGTCAAGGCCGGTTAAAAGGTTTATGTTACAAATTGAATTGGTGAATAGGTAGGTACTCACTTTTATTGAGGCCACATTTCAATTCTTTTCGCTTCAAGAAGGAGGCAAAAAGTGATGACTTGCTCTTGTCAGATTTCTTGTCACTGGTCGTAGTCACAGTCCCTTCATCGTTCTGTTCTTGATTATTGCTTGTGCTTGGCATCTTCTCCAGTATGAAATTTTTAACCAAGGCTTGAGCCTTAGCGGCAGCATTTTCGTCGGAAAAACCGTCGAGTTTGTAGCGTGGGTCCAGAAAGGTACATATTGACAGAGTGCCACTGCTCTCTATGTGACCGAACCTGTCTTCCCTTTTCATCTCATCCAGCAAGACTTCTACCACGGGCCAAACTGAAGATATCCTATCGTCTTTTTGAAAATCAAGAAGCGCTTCCAATAGTCCGTTTATCATTACGATGACACTGGAAGCTGGAGGGTAATTTTGTTTGGACAGCTGTTTGGTCATCTCTTCAATTGGCTCCCATCACTTGGCTCGATCACTTTGATCGACATGTTTGCCATTCTTCAGGATTTAGAACGGGCAGTTTGGTATCAATTATTGCAATCGCCATTTTCAAAGGAGTCTCTAACTCAACAAACCGACCGATCATGTAATAAACTGAATTCCATCGAGTTGGCAATGAGTTTATCAATTTTTTTTGGAGGCGATATGCCTTCTTGTGATTGACAGTCACACAATTTATTCCACGATTTTGTGGAACTTTTGAAGTGCGTTACAATTTTCTTGATTTTCACAATGACGGGATCCAGTATTTGTAGTCCCTTCTCAACTATTAAATTTAGCTTATGAGCTGTGCAGCCCATAAATTTCATTTTTGATAATTTTAAAGCCCCGGTGATATTTGCTGCGTTGTCTGACACAGCTGATAGTCCTTCGTAAACATGGTGAGCAAAGCTCCGTCGATTTTTTTTTTTTTTTCAGCTGGAGTAAGTTTTTTAACAGAAAAATCATAGATTTTTGATTGCGTGGCTTTATAGTTAATAATACTGGAAGCGGAAGCAGCGGTGGAAGGATTGGGAAAGATGGGGTCATCTGTAACTGGAGTACGAGTGCGATCGACGGTACTTGAGCTTGAGGGGTGGATGTTTACTGTGGGGTGTTTACGGACCATGTGTGTTTTTTCAAATTTGATGTTGAAGACTTGAAGCAAACCAATTGTTTGCAAATATAACACTTTGCGAAACCTCCATCAATTTGTTGGAAGTGTTCCCACATAGAACTTTTTTTGGCACTGACATTAAACTTAACTTCTCGATTTGAAGACATTGTTATAACACAGCACAGAAGAATTCCGACGACGGAACACAGAAGAGACTGCAAACGAAAAGGGAAATGACTCGAACTTGAACCTGAATCGAATGGTTGAGGAGAGGGGGACATTTCGTCGAAATTGCACTAAAAGGATACAAAGTCCAAAAAACTCGGAACCGACCCCTTGCCGGTCCGTGGAATTACTTCAGCTGTCAGCTCCATCCTTCCCGGTCCAGTTCCGATCTAATCGGTCCAGGCCAGCTTATCGGTCCAGTTCCAACCTTCCCGGTCCAGTTCCGATCTTATCGGTCCAGGCCAGCTTATCGGTCCAGTTCCAACCTTCCCGGTCCAGTTCCGATCTTATCGATACCGAACCGACCCCTTGCCAGTCCGTGGAACCGTACCGGTAAAGGCCGGGGTCTTGTCACTGCTTGGAACCGTTCCAACGTGAGACTCGGTTACACAGTCTCGGTACCGCTGTGCCGACACACCTCTACGTCTGAGTACACGACCACTTCCCTTTTTTCTTCCTTGAGGAGCCTCTCGATTTCGTCAATGAGGCAAGTTGCAAAGGATGAAGCAACCAGACCGCCTTTGGTTTTGGTAAACCACACATTGAGGGCATCATGGCTTGCTAGATTGTAAATGGTGTAGTTGTGTATGGCTAGCTGCATCTTATAGTAGCTGGCACTAGCCTCAATAGGAGGGAGCAATTTCACAGCCATCACATCAACGCACAATGTATACGTCTTTCCTTGCTCAGCCGGTCATTTGTACGAGTACTCCCGCGGACCCGAAAAAATGCACGAGGGTGTCTTCGCAGATCTCTAGAAGCTTGGTTTTGACTATTGTCCATAGCATAAATACGTTTGACGAGACCTAACTGATTGCATGCTTGGAACCCCAAAATAGTTGGTACATTTGCATTAATCACATTGAAGAATAAGTGATATGACTGACCCTTAACTATACAAGGAAGTTTACATTGACCATAATTTGGTAGCGCAGTACCTCCATAAGCTGTTAGCTTCTTTGAGGATGATCCCTTTATCAAATTGACCAAATTTAGTATTTAAATTTGACCGAATGAGATACAATTTACCTGAGCTCCTGTAGGTATATAATGTGGCTTTTATAATTTGTCCATTAATAGAAACATCTACAACCAGGCTTCTTCGTCTTCATGTCGACGATCAGATTCGACATGACGAGAATCGTCCGGCGGAGATATTGCGATAGGTACCGAGCTTTGGTACAGTCACGAAGAAAATTTTCTGACGAGGGACTCGGATTTAGGTTACTTAAGAAAAGCGGCAGGGCGTTGCCGACCTGTTTGTTTGGGCAAACGGAAACAGGATTTATACAAGACGTTCCGGGATTTCCACGAGGGTGTGGGGAAATTGAAAACCGACGGATTGGTTCCACGGAGGTGTCCAACTCAAGAGTAGCGGATTTTCACAGGCCAAGTGAATGATCCACTCCTGAGTGAGTACGGCGCTCCTTTGTGCTGAGGGAATTATTACGTGGGTTACCCACAGATGGACTGGTCGTAACTCGTGTGTGTGATAGGGTGGTGAGTCGACGATCGAAAGCTCGTTGATAAACCCTGTGAAGATCGACTCCGGTTCGCGTCAGTAGAACTCGCACTTCAAACTTCACGAACTCCACGATTGTTCACGAAATTTGATTTTAAACGGTCCTACTACTGGCTCTCGCCAATTATGGTTCTTCAGATTCAACTAGCTTTTTTTTTTTTAACAAACGTTTATTTTTGTATCGTACAAGTGACTACACAACACAATTGAGATAGAAAATGACGTTGTGTGTAGCGGCATCGAAGAGGTCAATGAAGGCCGCGAACCTTGTGACGTCACCGCTGAACATCGGGACGGTTGGCATCATCAATTGGTGGTATTTCATCGCCTTGACAAGTCCCCTTTCCTCCAAGGGTGACTGGGGGGCGGAAGAACTAGCAGGTTCTAGCTTGATTGAACTCAGATGGTGAACCACGTTAGTAATCCCTTTACTAAGGGTTGCCTGGATCGAATCGTCGATATCTGAATTAATCAAATGGGCTTTTAGCTCATCCCCTCGAGCTATTACCTTGAGCAGGGTGTGGCGCGCGACCTGCCCTTCGTATTCGTCTGCTTCCTCAGACCAAGTTTTAATGGCTCTATACATTTTTCTTTGGTCTGGAGAAAGGAGTTCCGCCAACTCCTTACTCAACGAGATCAAAATAGACATCGCCAAAAAACTCGAAATTAAACTCCCGAAATTCCCGGGTTTCGGCACCAGAAATGCCGTAGCTCGAGCTAATTAAACTGATATTTCTGAGGGTTAAGTGAAACACGAACTAACTGCACGAACCAAGTGTCGAGCGAGTGTCAAAAAACGTTCGATCATAGCGAACGTCGAATTCCATCTCGTTTCTTCTTCTTGTATCAGCTACAGGTTCTGTTCGCTTTTTCTCAACTCATCGCTGGCACTGACACATCGTTTAAACCATGTTACTGTGGATTTTACTTTACCAATCAAACTTTTCAACTGGTCATTTGAAATCGAAGGTTGCGCTGTAAGGTTCAAGATGTGCGCAAAACACAAAAACAGGCAATTTCGATGGCTTTCACCATATTGGCGCCACCATCAGTTATGACACGGTGGACGTTTTCCTTTTTCAAGTCCCATTTGTCTAATGTACTCAAAAGCTGTTCTGCTATATACTGTGACGTGTGGCTCGCATTCAGTTGAAGCACCCCAAAAGTACAGGAAATGAGTTTCTCTTTATAGGGAAAGTGCACAGTGACACCCAAGAAGCTGCGTGTCTGTTGAGTGTCTGTCCATATGTCAGTAGTCAAGGAGAAGCAACTGACACCCATAAATTTCTTTCTGAATTCGTTGGCAATGAAATCGAATTTTTGTTCTATCATCTTCTTTATTGTGATGCGGGACGGAGCTTTATAATGGGGAGCAACAGTTTTGAGGAGTGTTATTACAAGTTTTGCCATCGTCATGACAAGTTTTTTCTGATCTACCTCCAACAGACCCAATATCTGCTAATCGTACTAAGTATTCATCCAACAAACTTTGTGCAGTCAACATTTTCTTCTCATACTCGGAACTTTTCTCCAACTCGGCAGCCAATTCGTCGTCAATCAAACCGGGTTTTCAAGCAAGCCCAACCATTTTGGAAAGTATGCACCACGGTTGTTCAGTCTTGAAAATATGCGCTGGGAATCAGTCTCAAAATCAATGTCGCGAGTTATAAAAAGAATGGTAGTCGGAGTGAATCACTTCTTTGAGCTCCTGCAAATGTTTATATTTTTCTGTTATGATTTTCAACGACTGGTGATACAAGGGTCGGACGCCCAGAGATCCCGCAGTCGTGGATTTCTTCCTCTTCTCAAGAGCGGACCATTCGTCGTTCAACTGTAATTTGTTGTGATCTTCTTGTTAGGAGTGTATTTCAGGCACTTGAGTTGAGCAAAAGTTGGGTCTCCAGGTTTGGATCCCGGTCGAATTGATGTTACAAAATTCAGGGAGAAAAAGTCTTGGAAAAATTTGTGGTCCAAGTAAAAAAAGACCTTGAAGGGATTTTTCCGAGCATTTTGAAAAACTGAAAAGTAATCAGCAGGCACACTAATTTTCTTGTTCCTCAGTTTCCTTTCTATGCATGCAAGAAATGATACGAGCTTTGGAAGGGGCCTTTTTAAAAAGAGTTTAATCGTTTAATTGACACCAAGCCTGTATGATTATGAGCAATATTTAACAGCAATGACTTAAAGAAGATGGACGAACGAGTGCATACGGACGGTACGAATGCGGTAGCGGGAGTGTCCGTTGGGTGTGGGAGCCTCCTTATATACCCTCGGGTTGTCGGGGTCGGTGGATGCTGTACTGCAGGGTCAGCTAAATCCCCTAAATTCAGGGAGCATTTTGAAATATTCTGCCTTACATTCTGGTACAGCCATTGTTTCGGGGTATAGAGTTTGATTTACAAAAGGAGCAACTGAGACTACTGTGACGTTCTTGTCGTCAATTGAGAATTCAAGATAGTCTACACTGAATGAGTCGTCAGATAGAAAGTCTGATACGTAAAATTGCGAGTTAATTTTGAATCGTTATTTTAACTCACAGTGTTAGGATGATGATTGCCACTTTCATCATTGGGGCCAGGCAGGATCGACCTGGGATTCTGCGCTCTGCTGTGTAGGTTGTCTTCTGTTGCCTGCTGTCTTGCTCTGCAGTACTTCCCTTAGTGGTTGATACCAGGCGGCGTGTGCACAGGCTGTGCTGAATCCTCTTCTTTTGCACAATGCAAATATGAAAGGATTGCCGTGGGAAGTCCTACCGACTGCGCCAGAAATGATATGAGCTTTGGAAGGGGCCTTTTTAAAAAGAGTTTAATCCTTTAATTGACACCAAGCTTGTATGATTATGAGCAATATTTAACAGCAATGACTTGAAGAAGATGTACGAACGAGTGCGTAGGACGGTACGAATGCGGTAGCGGGAGTGTCCATTGGGTGCTGGAGCCTCCTTATATACGCTCGGGTTGTCGGGGTCGGCGGATGCTGTACTGCAGGGTCAGCTTATCTGTTTATAGCTTTTCCAAGAAGGTTGATATCAGCTCGCCCGATGTCTGATGTGGCGTTTTTTTGTAACAAAAGGAGTGGTTGTCACCTCTTCCCATATCTTGCATGCATTGCATCGCATTCCATCTCAATGTGTCCCCGTTCGGGGACCCATAGCCTTTCAATAATAGTGACATTTAATTTGGTTGCCAAGTACATCAATGCGTTAGTCAGAAGTGAATTTTTGTTCTAGTAACCACAATTATCGCTCCAAATTTTTATTTCCTCATTTTGCTGTGGTTTCAACTCATTCTCAATGAAAGAGACGAGAATGGAGGCGAATTCATTAGTAGTGATACCTCCTTCTCCTTCATGCCAAGTGTAACAGTAACCATCGTACGTTTTATTGTTGAAAATGGTGAAATTATGCACAGCAAGTTTTGTTTTGTAGTAAAGAGCTGATGCTTTGAGTCTGGGGCAAAGTAGCACAACTTCAAAGTCAACAGTTAGCACGATTGAGTTTGAATTGTTGTGTTTGGTTTTTTCGGTTCTGGCGTTATTTTTTTTAGCGAGATGATGATTGTAAATTTCCTGTGGAACATTTCCTGCCTCGTAGGAGCAGCATACATCGCACTGGTCTTTTCTGGGACGGAATATGACCATGTTGATGTTGCTGAATTCAACATAGAATGTTTTCAAAGACACAAGGTTTTTGCTTTTCTTTGCAATCTTCCTGGTATAACTGGTAAACCTTGGTCTTGGTTTGAAAAGTAGACTCCAAATAAAGCTTCTTGGAGTCCTTCCTGCAATAGTGGGACTCCATTTTGGGTAACTTATTGAGAAAACCCTTGAGGTAACTTACTTTCCCATTGTCAATATCAGATGTTGATTTTGAATGTCGACGACGCTTACTTTTTGTAGAAGATACCACATGAGGAGAATCACTGCTTTCACGGTTACTGGGAGAGGCAGATGCAACCTCTACTCGATTTTCTTTGAGTGAAGTAACCCATTGTAAAATTTGCCAGTCACACAAATCGAGAGTGTTCAGAAAGTATGTTTTGCACACCCTTATTCTTCCTTGATTGTGACGAAGAAAATAACGAAGCGTAGGATTTCTTCTGCTCACTTCGTTCTCGCAGTGTTTTTATCTTCAGTAGTGCCAACGTCAACGAGGCCTTGAACGTAAATTTTCCTTTCATCCCAGCCCAAATGGCGATTTTTTTTTTTTTTTTTTTTTCCGATCATTTTCTGTCATGAGTCTACACTGCAAAACTTTGCTTTTCATGCTGAGCTTACAGTTACATGTCGGCTTCAACTCTCTTGAAGGACAAGCAACTCTGTAGTCCCACTGTCGGTTTTTTTTTTTTTTTTTTTTTTTTTTTTTTTTTTTTTTTTTTTTTTTTTTTTTTTTTTGTGTGTGTGTGTGTGTATGTGTGTGTGTGCCGAAGTACTCTTTGCCACGTTCTCTTCTTATTTTATTGACGTTTTTCATCCATTCAGCAGGACTAGCCATTTTACAACGGCTTCTATGAGTGTTTTCCTCTTCGACTCTTTCCTCCAAAATCAAATCTTCTTCTTGGCTTGCTGCTGCAGAAATCACCTCGTGCTGAAAACCAACATCTTGCAGGATTCCTTCCTCTTGGACGTCTCCACTTTCTTCAACAAACTCATCTTGTTCTCGTAGAATCCGATCTTCACCTACACAAGCTTAAGGGGGCATTATTTGATTTTCATCTGCATGTTCTTCCCAATTTTTCTTAGAATCCCCTTTTCTTTCGTGTACTGTCCCACTTTTCTCAACTTGCCACCCATGTTCATGTGTTATCACAGCCAAGGGTTCGACCATCACAACTCTTCATTCTGTAAAATAAAAAGCGCTAGGTACGGCAAGAATGAAACAATGAACAACAATGAAATTGGTAAAGTTATCTACTAAGCAGATTCTCAAAATGACTGAAATAGGTTGCCGACTATTTCTGGAGGCCCCGCAGTTCCATAAAAGTGGTGTCGAAAAACCACAAACTTTCAACAAGAATATTTGATTCATGGGAGACAACGCTGATAGAGAACACAAATTCCTTGAACAGAGTTTAGCAGGCGCCTCCTAAACAGCACAGGGTCAAAGCCCTGATACACACATAAGGTCATCATTTCGTCCAAATCGACCCCCAAGAAGCCCTCGCAGCATCTATCCCAAAGAGTTCTGGTCTCCTCGTTGGTGACTATCTCCTCTTTCATCGCCTGCCAGGCACTATTGAAATCGAAGTTTGCCATAGTTCTTGTCAGAAAGCACTTGATGATAAAATCTCAATGTCTTTGTGTGTGTCCAAACTGAACTGTATTTGCGCGGCGTTCCTGGGTCCGTTTTATACTTGCTGCCTGGCCAAGAACGTTCTCGAACCTTCCCTGGTTCCTTGAAGTACATATGTGTGAAAATGTGGGGAAAATTAGCCGCCACTCTAGGAAGAGTTACTACCTCTGGAGGGAGAGCCACTCCGGATTCATGTCGAGTTGTGGATATTTTATATTTATCTGCGTACCATTCCATGAGGTTTGTTAGGCCGGCAGTAGATTTGGTGGTCAGCTTTTCGTAGACTGAACCCCTTAGAGCGAATATTGACAACATCCTTTGGACGTCGTCTGGAAGCCTGCTGTTTTTAGGGATGCGACAAGACCTCCCCTCTATCTCCGCCTCTACCATGCCACCCTCATGTGCCTTCTCAGAGTTTAGGAGCAGCAGGCGCCTCCTAAACAGCACAGGGTCAAAGCCCTGATACACACATAAGGTCATCATTTCGTCCAAATCGACCCCCAAGAAGCCCTCACAGCATCTATCCCAAAGAGTTCTGGTCTCCTCGTTGGTGACTATCTCCTCTTTCATCGCCTGCCAGGCACTATTGAAATCGAAGTTTGCCATAGTTCTTGTCAGAAAGCACTTGATGATAAAATCTCAACTGTCTTTGTGTGTGTCCAAACTGAACTGTATTTGCGCGGCGTTCCTGGGTCCGTTTTATACTTGCTGCCTGGCCAAGAACGTTCTCGAACCTTCCCTGGTTCCTTGAAGTATATATGTGTGAAAATGTGGGGAAAATTAGCCGCCACTCTAGGAAGAGTTACTACCTCTGGAGGGAGAGCCACTCCGGATTCATGTCGAGTTGTGGATATTTTATATTTATCTGCGTACCATTCCATGAGGTTTGTTAGGCCGGCAGTAGATTTGGTGGTCAGCTTTTCGTAGACTGAACCCCTTAGAGCGAATATTGACAACATCCTTTGGACGTCGTCGTCTGGAAGCATGCTGTTTTTAGGGCTGCGACAAGACCTCCCCTCCATCTTTGCCTCTACCATGCCACCCTCATGTGCCTTCTCAGAGTTTAGGAGCAGCAGGCGCCTCCTAAACAGCACAGGGTCAAAGCCCTGATACACACATAAGGTCATCATTTCGTCCAAATCGACCCCCAAGAAGCCCTCGCAGCATCTATCCCAAAGAGTTCTGGTCTCCTCGTTGGTGACTATCTCCTCTTTCATCGCCTGCCAGGCACTATTGAAATCGAAGTTTGCCATAGTTCTTGTCAGAAAGCACATGATGATAAAATCTCAACGTCTTTGTGTGTGTCCAAACTGAACTGTATTTGCGCGGCGTTCCTGGGTCCGTTTTATACTTGCTGCCTGACCATGAACGTTCTCGAACCTTCCCTGGTTCCTTGAAGTACATATGTGTGAAAATGTGGGGAAAATTAGCCGCCACTCTAGGAAGAGTTACTACCTCTGGAGGGAGAGCCACTCCAGACTCATGTCGAGTTGTGGATATTTTATATTTATCTGCGTACCATTCCATGAGGTTTGTTAGGCCGGCAGTAGATTTGGTGGTCAGCTTTTCGTAGACTGAACCCCTTAGAGCGAATATTGACAACATCCTTTGGACGTCGTCGTCTGGAAGCATGCTGTTTTTAGGGCTGCGACAAGACCTCCCCTCCATCTTCGCCTCTACCATGCCACCCTCAAGTGCCTTCTCAGAGTTTAGGAGCAGCAGGCGCCTCCTAAACAGCACAGGGTCAAAGCCCTGATACACACATAAGGTCATCATTTCGTCCAAATCGACCCCCAAGAAGCCCTCGCAGCATCTATCCCAAAGAGTTCTGGTCTCCTCGTTGGTGACTATCTCCTCTTTCATCGCCTGCCAGGCACTATTGAAATCGAAGTTTGCCATAGTTCTTGTCAGAAAGCACTTGATGATAAAATCTCAACGTCTTTGTGTGTGTCCAAACTGAACTGTATTTGCGCGGCGTTCCTGGGTCCGTTTTATACTTGCTGCCTGGCCAAGAACGTTCTCGAACCTTCCCTGGTTCCTTGAAGTACATATGTGTGAAAATGTGGGGAAAATTAGCCGCCACTCTAGGAAGAGTTACTACCTCTGGAGGGAGAGCCACTCCGGATTCATGTCGAGTTGTGGATATTTTATATTTATCTGCGTACCATTCCATGAGGTTTGTTAGGCCGGCAGTAGATTTGGTGGTCAGCTTTTCGTAGACTGAACCCCTTAGAGCGAATATTGACAACATCCTTTGGACGTCGTCGTCTGGAAGCATGCTGTTTTTAGGGCTGCGACAAGACCTCCCCTCCATCTTCGCCTCTACCATGCCACCCTCAAGTGCCTTCTCAGAGTTTAGGAGCAGCAGGCGCCTCCTAAACAGCACAGGGTCAAAGCCCTGATACACACATAAGGTCATCATTTCGTCCAAATCGACCCCCAAGAAGCCCTCGCAGCATCTATCCCAAAGAGTTCTGGTCTCCTCGTTGGTGACTATCTCCTCTTTCATCGCCTGCCAGGCACTATTGAAATCGAAGTTTGCCATAGTTCTTGTCAGAAAGCACTTGATGATAAAATCTCAACGTCTTTGTGTGTGTCCAAACTGAACTGTATTTGCGCGGCGTTCCTGGGTCCGTTTTATACTTGCTGCCTGGCCAAGAACGTTCTCGAACCTTCCCTGGTTCCTTGAAGTACATATGTGTGAAAATGTGGGGAAAATTAGCCGCCACTCTAGGAAGAGTTACTACCTCTGGAGGGAGAGCCACTCCGGATTCATGTCGAGTTGTGGATATTTTATATTTATCTGCGTACCATTCCATGAGGTTTGTTAGGCCGGCAGTAGATTTGGTGGTCAGCTTTTCGTAGACTGAACCCCTTAGAGCGAATATTGACAACATCCTTTGGACGTCGTCGTCTGGAAGCATGCTGTTTTTAGGGCTGCGACAAGACCTCCCCTCCATCTTCGCCTCTACCATGCCACCCTCAAGTGCCTTCTCAGAGTTTAGGAGCAGCAGGCGCCTCCTAAACAGCACAGGGTCAAAGCCCTGATACACACATAAGGTCATCATTTCGTCCAAATCGACCCCCAAGAAGCCCTCGCAGCATCTATCCCAAAGAGTTCTGGTCTCCTCGTTGGTGACTATCTCCTCTTTCATCGCCTGCCAGGCACTATTGAAATCGAAGTTTGCCATAGTTCTTGTCAGAAAGCACTTGATGATAAAATCTCAACGTCTTTGTGTGTGTCCAAACTGAACTGTATTTGCGCGGCGTTCCTGGGTCCGTTTTATACTTGCTGCCTGGCCAAGAACGTTCTCGAACCTTCCCTGGTTCCTTGAAGTACATATGTGTGAAAATGTGGGGAAAATTAGCCGCCACTCTAGGAAGAGTTACTACCTCTGGAGGGAGAGCCACTCCGGATTCATGTCGAGTTGTGGATATTTTATATTTATCTGCGTACCATTCCATGAGGTTTGTTAGGCCGGCAGTAGATTTGGTGGTCAGCTTTTCGTAGACTGAACCCCTTAGAGCGAATATTGACAACATCCTTTGGACGTCGTCTGGAAGCTTGCTGTTTTTAGGGATGCGACAAGACCTCCCCTCCATCTTCGCCTCTACCATGCCACCCTCAAGTGCCTTCTCAGAGTTTAGGAGCAGCAGGCGCCTCCTAAACAGCACAGGGTCAAAGCCCTGATACACACATAAGGTCATCATTTCGTCCAAATCGACCCCCAAGAAGCCCTCGCAGCATCTATCCCAAAGAGTTCTGGTCTCCTCGTTGGTGACTATCTCCTCTTTCATCGCCTGCCAGGCACTATTGAAATCGAAGTTTGCCATAGTTCTTGTCAGAAAGCACTTGATGATAAAATCTCAACTGTCTTTGTGTGTGTCCAAACTGAACTGTATTTGCGCGGCGTTCCTGGGTCCGTTTTATACTTGCTGCCTGGCCAAGAACGTTCTCGAACCTTCCCTGGTTCCTTGAAGTACATATGTGTGAAAATGTGGGGAAAATTAGCCGCCACTCTAGGAAGAGTTACTACCTCTGGAGGGAGAGCCACTCCGGATTCATGTCGAGTTGTGGATATTTTATATTTATCTGCGTACCATTCCATGAGGTTTGTTAGGCCGGCAGTAGATTTGGTGGTCAGCTTTTCGTAGACTGAACCCCTTAGAGCGAATATTGACAACATCCTTTGGACGTCGTCTGGAAGCATGCTGTTTTTAGGGATGCGACAAGACCTCCCCTCTATCTCCGCCTCTACCATGCCACCCTCATGTGCCTTCTCAGAGTTTAGGAGCAGCAGGCGCCTCCTAAACAGCACAGGGTCAAAGCCCTGATACACACATAAGGTCATCATTTCGTCCAAATCGACCCCCAAGAAGCCCTCAGCAGCATCTATCCCAAAGAGTTCTGGTCTCCTCGTTGGTGACTATCTCCTCTTTCATCGCCTGCCAGGCACTATTGAAATCGAAGTTTGCCATAGTTCTTGTCAGAAAGCACTTGATGATAAAATCTCAACGTCTTTGTGTGTGTCCAAACTGAACTGTATTTGCGCGGCGTTCCTGGGTCCGTTTTATACTTGCTGCCTGGCCAAGAACGTTCTCGAACCTTCCCTGGTTCCTTGAAGTACATATGTGTGAAAATGTGGGGAAAATTAGCCGCCACTCTAGGAAGAGTTACTACCTCTGGAGGGAGAGCCACTCCGGATTCATGTCGAGTTGTGGATATTTTATATTTATCTGCGTACCATTCCATGAGGTTTGTTAGGCCGGCAGTAGATTTGGTGGTCAGCTTTTCGTAGACTGAACCCCTTAGAGCGAATATTGACAACATCCTTTGGACGTCGTCTGGAAGCATGCTGTTTTTAGGGCTGCGACAAGACCTCCCCTCCATCTTCGCCTCTACCATGCCACCCTCAAGTGCCTTCTCAGAGTTTAGGAGCAGCAGGCGCCTCCTAAACAGCACAGGGTCAAAGCCCTGATACACACATAAGGTCATCATTTCGTCCAAATCGACCCCCAAGAAGCCCTCGCAGCATCTATCCCAAAGAGTTCTGGTCTCCTCGTTGGTGACTATCTCCTCTTTCATCGCCTGCCAGGCACTATTGAAATCGAAGTTTGCCATAGTTCTTGTCAGAAAGCACTTGATGATAAAATCTCAACGTCTTTGTGTGTGTCCAAACTGAACTGTATTTGCGCGGCGTTCCTGGGTCCGTTTTATACTTGCTGCCTGGCCAAGAACGTTCTCGAACCTTCCCTGGTTCCTTGAAGTACATATGTGTGAAAATGTGGGGAAAATTAGCCGCCACTCTAGGAAGAGTTACTACCTCTGGAGGGAGAGCCACTCCGGATTCATGTCGAGTTGTGGATATTTTATATTTATCTGCGTACCATTCCATGAGGTTTGTTAGGCCGGCAGTAGATTTGGTGGTCAGCTTTTCGTAGACTGAACCCCTTAGAGCGAATATTGACAACATCCTTTGGACGTCGTCGTCTGGAAGCATGCTGTTTTTAGGGCTGCGACAAGACCTCCCCTCCATCTTCGCCTCTACCATGCCACCCTCAAGTGCCTTCTCAGAGTTTAGGAGCAGCAGGCGCCTCCTAAACAGCACAGGGTCAAAGCCCTGATACACACATAAGGTCATCATTTCGTCCAAATCGACCCCCAAGAAGCCCTCGCAGCATCTATCCCAAAGAGTTCTGGTCTCCTCGTTGGTGACTATCTCCTCTTTCATCGCCTGCCAGGCACTATTGAAATCGAAGTTTGCCATAGTTCTTGTCAGAAAGCACTTGATGATAAAATCTCAACGTCTTTGTGTGTGTCCAAACTGAACTGTATTTGCGCGGCGTTCCTGGGTCCGTTTTATACTTGCTGCCTGGCCAAGAACGTTCTCGAACCTTCCCTGGTTCCTTGAAGTACATATGTGTGAAAATGTGGGGAAAATTAGCCGCCACTCTAGGAAGAGTTACTACCTCTGGAGGGAGAGCCACTCCGGATTCATGTCGAGTTGTGGATATTTTATATTTATCTGCGTACCATTCCATGAGGTTTGTTAGGCCGGCAGTAGATTTGGTGGTCAGCTTTTCGTAGACTGAACCCCTTAGAGCGAATATTGACAACATCCTTTGGACGTCGTCGTCTGGAAGCATGCTGTTTTTAGGGCTGCGACAAGACCTCCCCTCCATCTTCGCCTCTACCATGCCACCCTCAAGTGCCTTCTCAGAGTTTAGGAGCAGCAGGCGCCTCCTAAACAGCACAGGGTCAAAGCCCTGATACACACATAAGGTCATCATTTCGTCCAAATCGACCCCCAAGAAGCCCTCGCAGCATCTATCCCAAAGAGTTCTGGTCTCCTCGTTGGTGACTATCTCCTCTTTCATCGCCTGCCAGGCACTATTGAAATCGAAGTTTGCCATAGTTCTTGTCAGAAAGCACTTGATGATAAAATCTCAACGTCTTTGTGTGTGTCCAAACTGAACTGTATTTGCGCGGCGTTCCTGGGTCCGTTTTATACTTGCTGCCTGGCCAAGAACGTTCTCGAACCTTCCCTGGTTCCTTGAAGTACATATGTGTGAAAATGTGGGGAAAATTAGCCGCCACTCTAGGAAGAGTTACTACCTCTGGAGGGAGAGCCACTCCGGATTCATGTCGAGTTGTGGATATTTTATATTTATCTGCGTACCATTCCATGAGGTTTGTTAGGCCGGCAGTAGATTTGGTGGTCAGCTTTTCGTAGACTGAACCCCTTAGAGCGAATATTGACAACATCCTTTGGACGTCGTCGTCTGGAAGCATGCTGTTTTTAGGGCTGCGACAAGACCTCCCCTCCATCTTCGCCTCTACCATGCCACCCTCAAGTGCCTTCTCAGAGTTTAGGAGCAGCAGGCGCCTCCTAAACAGCACAGGGTCAAAGCCCTGATACACACATAAGGTCATCATTTCGTCCAAATCGACCCCCAAGAAGCCCTCGCAGCATCTATCCCAAAGAGTTCTGGTCTCCTCGTTGGTGACTATCTCCTCTTTCATCGCCTGCCAGGCACTATTGAAATCGAAGTTTGCCATAGTTCTTGTCAGAAAGCACTTGATGATAAAATCTCAACGTCTTTGTGTGTGTCCAAACTGAACTGTATTTGCGCGGCGTTCCTGGGTCCGTTTTATACTTGCTGCCTGGCCAAGAACGTTCTCGAACCTTCCCTGGTTCCTTGAAGTACATATGTGTGAAAATGTGGGGAAAATTAGCCGCCACTCTAGGAAGAGTTACTACCTCTGGAGGGAGAGCCACTCCGGATTCATGTCGAGTTGTGGATATTTTATATTTATCTGCGTACCATTCCATGAGGTTTGTTAGGCCGGCAGTAGATTTGGTGGTCAGCTTTTCGTAGACTGAACCCCTTAGAGCGAATATTGACAACATCCTTTGGACGTCGTCGTCTGGAAGCATGCTGTTTTTAGGGCTGCGACAAGACCTCCCCTCCATCTTCGCCTCTACCATGCCACCCTCATGTGCCTTCTCAGAGTTTAGGAGCAGCAGGCGCCTCCTAAACAGCACAGGGTCAAAGCCCTGATACACACATAAGGTCATCATTTCGTCCAAATCGACCCCCAAGAAGCCCTCGCAGCATCTATCCCAAAGAGTTCTGGTCTCCTCGTTGGTGACTATCTCCTCTTTCATCGCCTGCCAGGCACTATTGAAATCGAAGTTTGCCATAGTTCTTGTCAGAAAGCACTTGATGATAAAATCTCAACGTCTTTGTGTGTGTCCAAACTGAACTGTATTTGCGCGGCGTTCCTGGGTCCGTTTTATACTTGCTGCCTGGCCAAGAACGTTCTCGAACCTTCCCTGGTTCCTTGAAGTACATATGTGTGAAAATGTGGGGAAAATTAGCCGCCACTCTAGGAAGAGTTACTACCTCTGGAGGGAGAGCCACTCCGGATTCATGTCGAGTTGTGGATATTTTATATTTATCTGCGTACCATTCCATGAGGTTTGTTAGGCCGGCAGTAGATTTGGTGGTCAGCTTTTCGTAGACTGAACCCCTTAGAGCGAATATTGACAACATCCTTTGGACGTCGTCGTCTGGAAGCATGCTGTTTTTAGGGCTGCGACAAGACCTCCCCTCCATCTTCGCCTCTACCATGCCACCCTCAAGTGCCTTCTCAGAGTTTAGGAGCAGCAGGCGCCTCCTAAACAGCACAGGGTCAAAGCCCTGATACACACATAAGGTCATCATTTCGTCCAAATCGACCCCCAAGAAGCCCTCGCAGCATCTATCCCAAAGAGTTCTGGTCTCCTCGTTGGTGACTATCTCCTCTTTCATCGCCTGCCAGGCACTATTGAAATCGAAGTTTGCCATAGTTCTTGTCAGAAAGCACTTGATGATAAAATCTCAACGTCTTTGTGTGTGTCCAAACTGAACTGTATTTGCGCGGCGTTCCTGGGTCCGTTTTATACTTGCTGCCTGGCCAAGAACGTTCTCGAACCTTCCCTGGTTCCTTGAAGTACATATGTGTGAAAATGTGGGGAAAATTAGCCGCCACTCTAGGAAGAGTTACTACCTCTGGAGGGAGAGCCACTCCGGATTCATGTCGAGTTGTGGATATTTTATATTTATCTGCGTACCATTCCATGAGGTTTGTTAGGCCGGCAGTAGATTTGGTGGTCAGCTTTTCGTAGACTGAACCCCTTAGAGCGAATATTGACAACATCCTTTGGACGTCGTCGTCTGGAAGCATGCTGTTTTTAGGGCTGCGACAAGACCTCCCCTCCATCTTCGCCTCTACCATGCCACCCTCAATGTGCCTTCTCAGAGTTTAGGAGCAGCAGGCGCCTCCTAAACAGCACAGGGTCAAAGCCCTGATACACACATAAGGTCATCATTTCGTCCAAATCGACCCCCAAGAAGCCCTCGCAGCATCTATCCCAAAGAGTTCTGGTCTCCTCGTTGGTGACTATCTCCTCTTTCATCGCCTGCCAGGCACTATTGAAATCGAAGTTTGCCATAGTTCTTGTCAGAAAGCACTTGATGATAAAATCTCAACGTCTTTGTGTGTGTCCAAACTGAACTGTATTTGCGCGGCGTTCCTGGGTCCGTTTTATACTTGCTGCCTGGCCAAGAACGTTCTCGAACCTTCCCTGGTTCCTTGAAGTACATATGTGTGAAAATGTGGGGAAAATTAGCCGCCACTCTAGGAAGAGTTACTACCTCTGGAGGGAGAGCCACTCTGGATTCATGTCGAGTTGTGGATATTTTATATTTATCTGCGTACCATTCCATGAGGTTTGTTAGGCCGGCAGTAGATTTGGTGGTCAGCTTTTCGTAGACTGAACCCCTTAGAGCGAATATTGACAACATCCTTTGGACGTCGTCTGGAAGCATGCTGTTTTTAGGGCTGCGACAAGACCTCCCCTCCATCTTCGCCTCTACCATGCCACCCTCATGTGCCTTCTCAGAGTTTAGGAGCAGCAGGCGCCTCCTAAACAGCACAGGGTCAAAGCCCTGATACACACATAAGGTCATCATTTCGTCCAAATCGACCCCCAAGAAGCCCTCGCAGCATCTATCCCAAAGAGTTCTGGTCTCCTCGTTGGTGACTATCTCCTCTTTCATCGCCTGCCAGGCACTATTGAAATCGAAGTTTGCCATAGTTCTTGTCAGAAAGCACTTGATGATAAAATCTCAACGTCTTTGTGTGTGTCCAAACTGAACTGTATTTGCGCGGCGTTCCTGGGTCCGTTTTATACTTGCTGCCTGGCCAATGAACGTTCTCGAACCTTCCCTGGTTCCTTGAAGTACATATGTGTGAAAATGTGGGGAAAATTAGCCGCCACTCTAGGAAGAGTTACTACCTCTGGAGGGAGAGCCACTCCAGATTCATGTCGAGTTGTGGATATTTTATATTTATCTGCGTACCATTCCATGAGGTTTGTTAGGCCGGCAGTAGATTTGGTGGTCAGCTTTTCGTAGACTGAACCCCTTAGAGCGAATATTGACAACATCCTTTGGACGTCGTCGTCTGGAAGCATGCTGTTTTTAGGGCTGCGACAAGACCTCCCCTCCATCTTCGCCTCTACCATGCCACCCTCAAGTGCCTTCTCAGAGTTTAGGAGCAGCAGGCGCCTCCTAAACAGCACAGGGTCAAAGCCCTGATACACACATAAGGTCATCATTTCGTCCAAATCGACCCCCAAGAAGCCCTCGCAGCATCTATCCCAAAGAGTTCTGGTCTCCTCGTTGGTGACTATCTCCTCTTTCATCGCCTGCCAGGCACTATTGAAATCGAAGTTTGCCATAGTTCTTGTCAGAAAGCACTTGATGATAAAATCTCAACGTCTTTGTGTGTGTCCAAACTGAACTGTATTTGCGCGGCGTTCCTGGGTCCGTTTTATACTTGCTGCCTGGCCAAGAACGTTCTCGAACCTTCCCTGGTTCCTTGAAGTACATATGTGTGAAAATGTGGGGAAAATTAGCCGCCACTCTAGGAAGAGTTACTACCTCTGGAGGGAGAGCCACTCCGGATTCATGTCGAGTTGTGGATATTTTATATTTATCTGCGTACCATTCCATGAGGTTTGTTAGGCCGGCAGTAGATTTGGTGGTCAGCTTTTTGTAGACTGAACCCCTTAGAGCGAATATTGACAACATCCTTTGGACGTCGTCTGGAAGCTGCTGTTTTTAGGGATGCGACAAGACCTCCCCTCTATCTCCGCCTCTACCATGCCACCCTCATGTGCCTTCTCAGAGTTTAGGAGCAGCAGGCGCCTCCTAAACAGCACAGGGTCAAAGCCCTGATACACACATAAGGTCATCATTTCGTCCAAATCGACCCCCAAGAAGCCCTCACAGCATCTATCCCAAAGAGTTCTGGTCTCCTCGTTGGTGACTATCTCCTCTTTCATCGCCTGCCAGGCACTATTGAAATCGAAGTTTGCCATAGTTCTTGTCAGAAAGCACTTGATGATAAAATCTCAACTGTCTTTGTGTGTGTCCAAACTGAACTGTATTTGCGCGGCGTTCCTGGGTCCGTTTTATACTTGCTGCCTGGCCAAGAACGTTCTCGAACCTTCCCTGGTTCCTTGAAGTACATATGTGTGAAAATGTGGGGAAAATTAGCCGCCACTCTAGGAAGAGTTACTACCTCTGGAGGGAGAGCCACTCTGGATTCATGTCGAGTTGTGGATATTTTATATTTATCTGCGTACCATTCCATGAGGTTTGTTAGGCCGGCAGTAGATTTGGTGGTCAGCTTTTCGTAGACTGAACCCCTTAGAGCGAATATTGACAACATCCTTTGGACGTCGTCTGGAAGCTTGCTGTTTTTAGGGCTGCGACAAGACCTCCCCTCCATCTTCGCCTCTACCATGCCACCCTCATGTGCCTTCTCAGAGTTTAGGAGCAGCAGGCGCCTCCTAAACAGCACAGGGTCAAAGCCCTGATACACACATAAGGTCATCATTTCGTCCAAATCGACCCCCAAGAAGCCCTCGCAGCATCTATCCCAAAGAGTTCTGGTCTCCTCGTTGGTGACTATCTCCTCTTTCATCGCCTGCCAGGCACTATTGAAATCGAAGTTTGCCATAGTTCTTGTCAGAAAGCACTTGATGATAAAATCTCAACGTCTTTGTGTGTGTCCAAACTGAACTGTATTTGCGCGGCGTTCCTGGGTCCGTTTTATACTTGCTGCCTGGCCAATGAACGTTCTCGAACCTTCCCTGGTTCCTTGAAGTACATATGTGTGAAAATGTGGGGAAAATTAGCCGCCACTCTAGGAAGAGTTACTACCTCTGGAGGGAGAGCCACTCCAGACTCATGTCGAGTTGTGGATATTTTATATTTATCTGCGTACCATTCCATGAGGTTTGTTAGGCCGGCAGTAGATTTGGTGGTCAGCTTTTCGTAGACTGAACCCCTTAGAGCGAATATTGACAACATCCTTTGGACGTCGTCGTCTGGAAGCATGCTGTTTTTAGGGCTGCGACAAGACCTCCCCTCCATCTTCGCCTCTACCATGCCACCCTCAAGTGCCTTCTCAGAGTTTAGGAGCAGCAGGCGCCTCCTAAACAGCACAGGGTCAAAGCCCTGATACACACATAAGGTCATCATTTCGTCCAAATCGACCCCCAAGAAGCCCTCGCAGCATCTATCCCAAAGAGTTCTGGTCTCCTCGTTGGTGACTATCTCCTCTTTCATCGCCTGCCAGGCACTATTGAAATCGAAGTTTGCCATAGTTCTTGTCAGAAAGCACTTGATGATAAAATCTCAACGTCTTTGTGTGTGTCCAAACTGAACTGTATTTGCGCGGCGTTCCTGGGTCCGTTTTATACTTGCTGCCTGGCCAAGAACGTTCTCGAACCTTCCCTGGTTCCTTGAAGTACATATGTGTGAAAATGTGGGGAAAATTAGCCGCCACTCTAGGAAGAGTTACTACCTCTGGAGGGAGAGCCACTCCGGATTCATGTCGAGTTGTGGATATTTTATATTTATCTGCGTACCATTCCATGAGGTTTGTTAGGCCGGCAGTAGATTTGGTGGTCAGCTTTTCGTAGACTGAACCCCTTAGAGCGAATATTGACAACATCCTTTGGACGTCGTCTTCTGGAAGCATGCTGTTTTTAGGGCTGCGACAAGACCTCCCCTCCATCTTCGCCTCTACCATGCCACCCTCAAGTGCCTTCTCAGAGTTTAGGAGCAGCAGGCGCCTCCTAAACAGCACAGGGTCAAAGCCCTGATACACACATAAGGTCATCATTTCGTCCAAATCGACCCCCAAGAAGCCCTCGCAGCATCTATCCCAAAGAGTTCTGGTCTCCTCGTTGGTGACTATCTCCTCTTTCATCGCCTGCCAGGCACTATTGAAATCGAAGTTTGCCATAGTTCTTGTCAGAAAGCACTTGATGATAAAATCTCAACGTCTTTGTGTGTGTCCAAACTGAACTGTATTTGCGCGGCGTTCCTGGGTCCGTTTTATACTTGCTGCCTGGCCAAGAACGTTCTCGAACCTTCCCTGGTTCCTTGAAGTACATATGTGTGAAAATGTGGGGAAAATTAGCCGCCACTCTAGGAAGAGTTACTACCTCTGGAGGGAGAGCCACTCCGGATTCATGTCGAGTTGTGGATATTTTATATTTATCTGCGTACCATTCCATGAGGTTTGTTAGGCCGGCAGTAGATTTGGTGGTCAGCTTTTCGTAGACTGAACCCCTTAGAGCGAATATTGACAACATCCTTTGGACGTCGTCGTCTGGAAGCATGCTGTTTTTAGGGCTGCGACAAGACCTCCCTCCATCTTCGCCTCTACCATGCCACCCTCAAGTGCCTTCTCAGAGTTTAGGAGCAGCAGGCGCCTCCTAAACAGCACAGGGTCAAAGCCCTGATACACACATAAGGTCATCATTTCGTCCAAATCGACCCCCAAGAAGCCCTCGCAGCATCTATCCCAAAGAGTTCTGGTCTCCTCGTTGGTGACTATCTCCTCTTTCATCGCCTGCCAGGCACTATTGAAATCGAAGTTTGCCATAGTTCTTGTCAGAAAGCACTTGATGATAAAATCTCAACGTCTTTGTGTGTGTCCAAACTGAACTGTATTTGCGCGGCGTTCCTGGGTCCGTTTTATACTTGCTGCCTGGCCAAGAACGTTCTCGAACCTTCCCTGGTTCCTTGAAGTACATATGTGTGAAAATGTGGGGAAAATTAGCCGCCACTCTAGGAAGAGTTACTACCTCTGGAGGGAGAGCCACTCCGGATTCATGTCGAGTTGTGGATATTTTATATTTATCTGCGTACCATTCCATGAGGTTTGTTAGGCCGGCAGTAGATTTGGTGGTCAGCTTTTTGTAGACTGAACCCCTTAGAGCGAATATTGACAACATCCTTTGGACGTCGTCTGGAAGCTTGCTGTTTTTAGGGATGCGACAAGACCTCCCCTCTATCTCCGCCTCTACCATGCCACCCTCATGTGCCTTCTCAGAGTTTAGGAGCAGCAGGCGCCTCCTAAACAGCACAGGGTCAAAGCCCTGATACACACATAAGGTCATCATTTCGTCCAAATCGACCCCCAAGAAGCCCTCGCAGCATCTATCCCAAAGAGTTCTGGTCTCCTCGTTGGTGACTATCTCCTCTTTCATCGCCTGCCAGGCACTATTGAAATCGAAGTTTGCCATAGTTCTTGTCAGAAAGCACTTGATGATAAAATCTCAACTGTCTTTGTGTGTGTCCAAACTGAACTGTATTTGCGCGGCGTTCCTGGGTCCGTTTTATACTTGCTGCCTGGCCAAGAACGTTCTCGAACCTTCCCTGGTTCCTTGAAGTACATATGTGTGAAAATGTGGGGAAAATTAGCCGCCACTCTAGGAAGAGTTACTACCTCTGGAGGGAGAGCCACTCCAGACTTCATGTCGAGTTGTGGATATTTTATATTTATCTGCGTACCATTCCATGAGGTTTGTTAGGCCGGCAGTAGATTTGGTGGTCAGCTTTTCGTAGACTGAACCCCTTAGAGCGAATATTGACAACATCCTTTGGATGTCGTCTGGAAGCATGCTGTTTTTAGGGCTGCGACAAGACCTCCCCTCCATCTTTGCCTCTACCATGCCACCCTCAAGTGCCTTCTCAGAGTTTAGGAGCAGCAGGCGCCTCCTAAACAGCACAGGGTCAAAGCCCTGATACACACATAAGGTCATCATTTCGTCCAAATCGACCCCCAAGAAGCCCTCGCAGCATCTATCCCAAAGAGTTCTGGTCTCCTCGTTGGTGACTATCTCCTCTTTCATCGCCTGCCAGGCACTATTGAAATCGAAGTTTGCCATAGTTCTTGTCAGAAAGCACTTGATGATAAAATCTCAACGTCTTTGTGTGTGTCCAAACTGAACTGTATTTGCGCGGCGTTCCTGGGTCCGTTTTATACTTGCTGCCTGGCCAAGAACGTTCTCGAACCTTCCCTGGTTCCTTGAAGTACATATGTGTGAAAATGTGGGGAAAATTAGCCGCCACTCTAGGAAGAGTTACTACCTCTGGAGGGAGAGCCACTCCGGATTCATGTCGAGTTGTGGATATTTTATATTTATCTGCGTACCATTCCATGAGGTTTGTTAGGCCGGCAGTAGATTTGGTGGTCAGCTTTTCGTAGACTGAACCCCTTAGAGCGAATATTGACAACATCCTTTGGACGTCGTCTGGAAGCTTGCTGTTTTTAGGGATGCGACAAGACCTCCCCTCTATCTCCGCCTCTACCATGCCACCCTCATGTGCCTTCTCAGAGTTTAGGAGCAGCAGGCGCCTCCTAAACAGCACAGGGTCAAAGCCCTGATACACACATAAGGTCATCATTTCGTCCAAATCGACCCCCAAGAAGCCCTCGCAGCATCTATCCCAAAGAGTTCTGGTCTCCTCGTTGGTGACTATCTCCTCTCTCATCGCCTGCCAGGCACTATTGAAATCGAAGTTTGCCATAGTTCTTGTCAGAAAGCACTTGATGATAAAATCTCAACTGTCTTTGTGTGTGTCCGAACTGAACTGTATTTGCGCGGCGTTCCTGGGTCCGTTTTATACTTGCTGCCTGGCCGAGAACGTTTTCGAACCTTCCCTGGTTCCTTGAAGTACATATGTGTGAAAATGTGGGGAAAAACTAGCCGCCACTCTAGGAAGAGTTTGTCAGTGCCTTAATTGAATTCAAGGAGTAGGCGCAGGGAAGAATAGAAACGTACAACCTGTCTATTACATCTACCCCCTTTATTCAATAATATATGATAATCCCCCTTCGAAACAATCCCTCCCTAAAGTCTCTCCTCTGAAGATACCTGAAGATCCAGCTGCGGCGAAGGCTCAGACCAGGCTGTAGCGAGGACTCCCAGAGGTGTCTCGAGGTAGTTGGGACTTCGATGTTACGAAGGAGATCCAGGCGCTGAAGCGACGAGACGGGGCTAATCGGCTCGGACTCAGGCTTCCAGGTGAGGAGACGTCAGCGAGGGCCAATCGCTGTCCGATGTGTTCCTTGACTCGGAAGACCAAAAAGTGTCCTTTAAATCTTCTTTTGTTAGATTATGAGCAAGCTGAGGTTCTTCAGCCCGAACATGTTCTAGAAAACTGTCAATGAGATTACCTTGCCTTGTCAGATCAGTAGATGAAAGAGTTGAACCCCCTTGGGTTAATGTCTCTTGCGTCATATCCTGCACATATTCATCTCCTCCTCCTAATCTAAAAAACCTTGTCCGAGATTTGAAGGTCCAGCTCTATTTCTTGGATCTTCATTTCGTGCCGGAGGACCAGTGATTGACTGGTTGGTTGTTTGTCGGCTAAACTCGAATTCTGGAGCTTCTGCTGCAACTCTGACAAAGGTGACTATTTGCGGCATATCCAAGGCTGGACCTCTAGCCCCGTTAATGTATTCATCCAACAGGCGGTCAGTTTGTGCCTTCATCTGATAAACACGTTTAAAACATCGAGCCTGTGCCAAGTTGTTGTCCCCCGTTATCTTAATTATCATATCCGCGCAGAAAGACGCCAAATTCCAATAGTTTTTTATCCCAACTTCCGACAAATCGTTGTTAAAACCAAAATATGCATTGTTACCTACAACTTGGCGGCACGCGGTATATTTCATCATCTCGCCTTGGTAACCCGGGATCTGAGCCAATTTGTCCCAACGAAAATCAATATAGTCCTTAACCGCCTGTTGAACAGTCATTAGGCCGGTTAATCGACAATATGCTTCTTCTTAATTCGCATGTAACCACAAAATATTAACAAGGCAAATATCATGTTAAGCCTATCAAGGAGGAATGGAGGAGGATAAAATTTGGTGGGACGCCGGGGGCATGATCTTACTTTTAATTAGAGCCAGAAGCTCGAAGTTTTGGAAGCAATTTGGCTGTGCCGCGATGTAGAAGTGGTCATGCAGGGTTTTTTTATATTTTTAGGAATTCAGTATGTCGGGGAAAGGTTTGATCGCCCTGTTATGCGAATATTTTTTCTGGGACTTGGAAAAGTTTCAAATTATCAATAAGATAAATTAAGTAAAATGGAACTTTCAGAACTGACAATAAGTGGAAAAATGGACAATAGGTGCAAATTTAAATGGTATAAGATGAGATCAAAGGAATTAAATATTAAACAGGTGCGTCTCAGCTCTTGTCTGCCTTCCTGTAGCGGGCTCCGACGGGATTGTCGTCGTCTTCTTCTTTTTTTTTTTTTTTTTTTTTCCAAGGTTGGGATCGTGTGGAGGGTGATGAAGGTCGACGGAGCGTTGGAATAAGTACGGCCTCTAGGGCTTCAAGAATGGGTCTCGGAGTTTCTGAGGTTCAAACAAATTTCAAAATTTAAAACTCAGAGCAACGGAATGAGGAGGTCGCAGTTGACAGGGTCCTTTCCGAGGTCTGGTGCAGCTACCAAAGGGTTACTCGAGTTTTTCGGTCCACGGGTGATCTTCGATAGTTGCGGAGCGAAATTGAAATTAAATTACTCACTGGATGATAGTTGTTGAACATATCAGGAGTCCAGGAGGAGTCGTTGATGTCGTTAGTGGTCCCGTAGGTTTCGACGGCCGAAATTCGGGCAAACTCGATGTTCCGGAGGACTGCGCCAGATACGATTCCTTCCTCGGCCTGTTCTTGAGTTATTATCGATTGACGATTTGTAACCTTAGACGAGGTTCCTCATCTTGTGTTCCACTTGCAACGGTTTGAGGTTCGTCTTCTGCTGGTTGTTCATCAGCTTTGATAGCAGCTCATATAATTTCTTCATTGAAGGAATCGTGCGCCCGACTTTTTTATGGTGTGTTTTATACAGGTGTAGTAAGTGTTTAGTCATCCCTTCGGTCCATGTGAGGGCTGTTCCAACCTCTGGGGGCTGTGCACCGCTCGATCCTGCCTTCTTGGCAGACTCTCTTACTAATCGTAAAACTTGAAAAAATCGTAAAACGTGAAAATCGGCTTAAAACTTAATCGGCAGAGAAAAACAACAAACGAAAGAGGTGAGGTTTCACTTGTTCAGGTTCTTCCCAAGAAGTCACGCGAAATTGACTGGGGTGACGCTTATTTCACCGAATTTGTGATTGATCGTTTCATCCGTGGTTGGACCAAGGTTCCGGTCGCCCAACTGTGATCTAGAAGGCCGTGGACCGCATGCTGACTGCGGTAAGATGGATGGAACAAACCTAATATAACTCATCAGTAGTTTCATACAGCAAATCTTGGTGAGTAGAAAATTGTCTTAGACAAGAAAAAAACAAAAACCGTGTAAGAAACTTACGTTTTAGATGGCACCACCACACTGCTACATGAAGAAAACGCGGACTTACGAGTTTTGAGGCTGGTTGTGGGAGGTTCTGGAGTTACTAGGGTTTAGCATTCCTGCTAATTCATCAGCTGATTATTCGGTTGTTATAATTCCTTCTCCATGCGACGGGAACTCGTTCTATCGATCCTAATACTACAAAAACGCATATCCTTAATTTTTGGGACTTACGAGGTCTTAGAGTAGACCATCGTCTTGCCCATTCTCGTGTTGTTGTTCTTTTCTTTTTAGAGTCCCTACTAAACAACACCAGTTAAAAAATCGAGGGGAAGGCGGGACTTGGTGGGCATCCCATATTTGTCATAAGTCACTAGCACATGGCAATGTAATCTCCGATGTAAAGTAGAAGAAAAATATAATAGTTTCAAATATAATTTGAAATCGTGTTAGCTGTTGTTGTTCAATACTAAATCGGGTCATATCTCGTCACTCCAAAAAAGCATCACTGGTTAACGGGAAAGTGTACTTCATTACTGTAATGTTACCAAACCGTTCAAGCAACGTGAGCATGAGAGCGTACTCACACCAACAACTCACATTCCTCGCATTCCCTAGATTCGTATCTGTTCTTCCTTTTTCGTCGATCTCATTTTCTTTCAAAATAAAACGACATCTTCGTCTTGATGGCTGGAATCTTTAGGTTTCTTTGTGTACACTTGTTTCAAATTACTGCATTTACTACCTTGTCAGCCAAAATAGCCGTTATTGACTTCTAATTAAATGTTTGTAAAAAAAAAAAAATTGTTGCAAATGATTGTAAAAATGTTTACTCTGTCTGTTATTTTATATGGTTCTGCTAAACAAATGAATAATCATAATTAAGTAAACTTGCAGAGCTATGATTACAATTTGCATGATAGCTAGGCTCACATTTTTCTCGATGGCCTATGATTCAACGAAAATGTGGGAGCGTTCATTTCCGAAAGATTTGAATTCCAACATCGACAAACTCGACATTTGTGGAGAACGGGGCACTGTTGACATTGTATTGTAGGGATTTTATAAGTTGATGGAATGATGTTGCCAAGTCCGAAGTATTCTTGATATGAGTACAAAATATTCTTATTCATATGGTATTTTTGTATTTCTGGTGGTCGAATGTTGTTCGTCATAATTTTATCTTTATATTTATATTATTTTATTGTTGGAAACTTTTTCTTCAATTTTTGTTCCATAAGTAGCGGGTTTTCCTACTAGATATCCGCATTGTTTAAAGCGGTTGGAGGTGGAGAGCATTATTTATAAATAACTGGATGTTTGAACATGAGCATTTGTGATTCTTGTCTTCTGCACCTCTTGACTGTTGGCACTCGTGAATAAATGTTATCATGATGAGCAACCATATTGTTTCTTTCACCACTTTTCCTAAAAGATTCGTATTTTCATATTGACCCAAGTTTTTCTAGGTTATGAGGCGTGATGGTCTCCAAGTCTGTTTTGGATCGTAAAACTCTTGGACTTGAAGAAACCTGCCTGCGTAACAAGGAATAGGGGAAAAGATATTGTTTGCCATAATGGCATAATTTTTTATTAACGACACGATTTTTGGGCAAGGAATTAGCGGCAGCTTTTCTGAAATATAATTTTTTAGTAACCGTTAAAATCCATTTATTTAGGAAATATTCAATCTCTCTGTTTGTAGTACATATGGGTTGTTGTTACAGATCATAATAGGGCAATCCTCATTGGATAACACAGTTTGGTATGTCCTCAGAGCAGTACTATGCGGCACCAGCTATTACCCAAATGTTCTCGCCGTAAAAATTGTGCCGGCTAAATACCAAAAGGGGAAACATTGAGGGATTTACGTTAACTAGTTTAGAAATCACAATTCTCATCCAGTTTTGGTTGGTTATTCCTTGAATAATCAACCTATGTTTTCATGATAATGGTCAACCTCTCCGATTCGGCTCAAAAAATTTTTCTGGACGTTTCATGATGTCCTGATCAAAAAAGGTCAATGTCCGTCCGCCGTACGCCGTCCGCCGTCCATTGTCCACGCTGTTTTTGGTAGTAGAAAATTTTCTAAAAATCTGAAATTTGGGTCAGGGGTCTGTTCCCGGCCGAGACGGATCCTTGAAACTTTTCAGCCCGATCAGACCAAATTTGGGCGGGGTAGGGGTCAAAATGTGTTTTTTGAAAAATAGATTTTCGAGATTTGGGCGATCTAGGCGAGTAGGGTGTCATTTTCCACTAAATTTTGGACGCTGAATCCAATGAAACGGGTCCCAGAACGATTGGCACCCACTGGAAGAAGTTATGGGTCATCAGTTATGGGTTATGGATATTTATTACCCATTTTGAATATGTGTTTTCGGGATTCTGCTACCTAGGCGTGTGGGGTATAGTTTTCCACTAAATTTTGGACGCTGAATCCAATTAAATGGGTCCCAGAACGATTGGCACCCACTGGAAGAAGTTATGGGTCAAAATGGGTATGTATCCACCCATTTTGTATGTGTCAGGATTTCTGGTGCCTAGGCGTGTGGGGTCTCATATTCCACTAAATTTTGGACCCTGAATCGATTGGAATGGGTCTGGGACCTGCCACACCCACTGTTTCCCCCATTCGAGGAATAACCAACCCGTGTGTAAGAATTTGCAGATTTTTTGTTTCTTACTCCCACCTAACGAGAGACATTTTGGAAGTGAAAAAAGTTGCATTTTAAGCAGAATTGAAGAACGGTAACAGACACCCCGTGTAAATATGCTGTCAAAGTCCTATGATTTACTTCCTCTAAGTTCTCCTTACCGCCTTTGTAATGCACGTCAAGGGTTTATAAACCCATGGAGATATTGCCCTAACCCCAAGAATTATGGACCCCCGGTTTCGATTTTGACTGGATTGAGATTTGAATCTGTACCTCCTGGTTGGAAACCATAGTTGAGAATTGTTACGTAGTAATTCATGAAAGTTGTTGAAAAGGAATGTCTCATGATCATTCTTCTGAGTTCAATAAGATTTCAGAATTGATGTTCACACCACCATACAGATTCTAAAAACTTGGATTCAACACAACAGGTCGATGTTCTCCATTAAACAGAAAGATCATAATCGTAGCATGTGATTACTGCGTCGTTCTTCTGCCAGAAACGTTACCAGGTCAGTACGCTCGGTTCAAGTTTCCTTGTTCTTGTTTCATAGATTTTGCGATTGTTCTTCCCTTGATTTTTTTTTACAGCCGCCTTCTCTAGAGGAGGCAGTTAGAAGTATTGAATTTGATGGTTACGTTCAAAACAATAATTTTCCATAGTAGCAACTTCGTCAATCAAGATTTGTTTATAATATACTCTATTCGCACAAGGATCGCAAAACTGCTTTGGGATTAATAATGGCGATCAAGGAAATATCATTTTATTTATTCTCTTCTCGTACAGATCGAGTTGCAGAACAAAGGCTTATAGGAATCTGTAGGAGTGAAGTTGTAATTTTTCTTCCACTGACACATTAATGATACTTCGTTTCTTCTCCATTAGCAAAGATTGATTAAGTTAAATCTTGTAGGCATTCTCTCGTGTACATTGGAGATTTCAGAGTTGTTGTTTATGCCGTCTACTCGAATTTGATTCCTTGAGCAAGCGTCAAAACGGGACTGTAGTTGACAGTAATAGTTGACCTCCTCATATATTGTTTCCAAGAGTCAGATCCACTTTCTCGTCCTCCTCCAGTGTGCTTCTCTCCACCAAAGGCGCCACCAATCTCAGCTCCGTTCGTAGGTATATTTACATTGACGATGCCGCAGTCTGACCCTTTGGGGCCAATCCACTGGAACAAGCGTTCAACCTAGCATTAAGCAATGTTGACAAAAGTAATACCTATGCTTATTTCCTTATCAACTGTTACCAAAGTGCCACCAACGATGGTCTCAGTTGATGCGATAAGGGTTGCGGACCACAATCTTGGAGTGCAGTAATCAGGCACCTTCACATTATGGCCAGCAAGCATCGTAGAATCTATTGAGTACGTAAAATTGAGCTAGCAGAACTGATTGCTGACTTCAATGAATACAAACCTTTGATAATGGCATGCGTCAATTTCATGCTGTAGTTCAGAAAATCAGTGCAAATATGGCTTTCCTGAATAGATGCAGTGAGGCTGTGCTATATCTAGATTTTTTCATCAATTTCAATCATTAAGCCATTACTTTGAACAAATCAGTCAGATTTCTGGTGAACAAACTTGAAGATAGCCCTTGTTTAACGCTGTTATTTGTTTTGATAGCTTCTTCTACGCTTGAAACCCGGAGTACGTAGACAATAGGAGCGAACGTCTCTTTCTGAATGACGGGACTGTTGTTGGAGAGACCAGTGACTATAGTTGGTTTCACAAAATAACCGTTTCCACCACACACCTGGAATAAAATTCGATTGACTCAGTTGGTCAATTGGTAGCCCATAAATGTTGGTATGCTTTTTAGATGAGTGCCATTGAATTCCTATGCTTACTTCACCGCCAAACTCGATTTTACCACCGAGTTTCTTGACTTCGTTGATTGTATAGTTAAAATTGTCGACAGCATTCTGATTATGTAGGGGACCATACAGTGTTTTTGCTTCCAGAGGATCACCCATCCGAGTCATTACTTGCTCGAATGATTTTTTCATTCTAGCCAAAACTTTGTCGTACACCTTTAAAAGAAAGCAAAGGATGAAAAAATTACTAATGTATTCAACTACGGGTTTTTTTTTCTCACAAAATCACGAGTTTTATGTTTTCTTCCTTCTTGCCAGCCACTTTGATGATCTTCTTCTCGAGAGCTATATAATTGCCAATGGATTACCAAGGACTTGACCCAACGTGGCTGAATGTAACTTACTGATTCATGTAAAATGAGTCTCCTTGTAGATGTACATCGTTGGCCTGCTGTACCAATGCAGGCAAAAACCACTGACTGGGCAACCATCTCCAAGTCTGCATCAGGGCCAACAATAATTGCGTTGTTACCTCCCAACTCCAGCAAGACCTTACCAAACCTGTCCTGAACGGTCAACGCGACCTGCAGAGGTACGGGATTTGTATGAATTAGGAGTGGTGCCTACTCAAAAATAAATCGTTCGTCGTCATCTTGATTGAATTATATACTTTTTTCCCAACATCTGTGCTGCCAGTGAAGGACACTAGTGGAACTCTTTCGTCAGAAGCCATTGCGTGGCCAATGTTAGCTCCACCACACACCAACGAGCAGATGGCGCCAGGAACTTTGTTCTCCTCCAAGACCTTGGCGACGATTTTAGACGTGGCAATTGATGTCAAAGGCGTGGTTGGAGCACCTTTCCATAATAATGTGTCACCGCATGCCTAAGAAACGTTCCATATATTCAATCCGGTTACTTCATGTAACGGACGGTTCATGTCGGGTAAGAAGTTATCCTCTGGTGGAAAAGTTCGCTCTGATATGAATGAGTCTGTGACTACTATAAAAGACTGAAGACAGGAGAATGCATCCCACAGAATGCAACATCTTTTACCATAGCTATTGCACTGTTCCACCCGTACACTGCCACTGGGAAATTGAAGGCGCTGATAACTCCAACAACCCCAAGAGGGTTCCATTGTTCTAGTAAAGCGTGTCCTGGTCGCTCTGATGGGATGACTTTCCCGCTGAACATTCTTGACAATCCTACTGCATAATCGCATATATCAACGTACTCCTGCACTTCTCCAATCCCCTCAGGCAAGATCTTCCCTGTAAGTAGAAGTCCCTCAATGAAAGGCTGAAGTATGTAAAATCATTACTGAAAAGAGCGCTGAACAGTGACGTCATTCAAGGGTGGTCGTTCACTTCTCGTTTAGGCTCTCTACGTATAGAAGCCCTCTGAACACTTGATATGGCAGCCTTTACTAGAATACCCCTACTGTGTGACCAACTGGAAATCTGAGACTTACCCATCTCGAGTGACACAAGCTTTCCAAGAGGTTCTAAATTGTTTCTCAACGCGTTGCCGATTTGTCTGATGATTTCCCCTCTTTTCGGAGCTGGGACATCAGCCCACATTTGCCAAGCTTCATTAGCTCGCTCGACTCCAGTCTCATAATCTTTGACAGATCCTTCCCTTACTTCGGCGATAGGTCGACCGTTTGAAGGGCAAATTGAAGTTACCACCTAAAACCAGGTACCAGCACAGTTTGGTACACCATTGCTTGGTTTTTTGTGACTGCAACTAAAAATCCTCTAGTTCCACTCACCTGTCCAGTACCGCACCAATCGCCATGATAAACGCCTTTGTTTTCTCTCGACAGTCCAAGTTCTTTAAGAAATGCATATTTGGGGTCGTCGATGAGGTAGGCAGCCTTCGAGTATAGCCTTGTTCCTCCTGAAGCGCTAGTGGTCACCCGACGAGTGAAGCAGAATAAATTCCTTGTCATGTTTTAGTTTTCAGTCTCGGTCGGTAAGTACCCTCTCTGGATAAAATTTCAGCTCCTGCAAAGCGCTATTCAGTTTAAATTGTGATCAGTAGTGAAAATAGCTGATGTAGGACTCGTTGTTGAAGATTAACGGGAATCAACGAAGAAATCTAACTTGACAGATTTTAAATGTGTAGAGCTTGTATGTATAGGAGGCGGCAAAGAAATGAGAGCAGGCTGATGATAGAGAAAAACGCTGCTAATTCATCTACAATGGTTGTTCGTTCCCAGGACCATGAGTAAGAGGAGAACCGTGAGTGTAGTGTCCCGGACTCATTCCAATCGATTTGGCGTCCAAAATGTAATGATACCCCACATGACTAGTTCCCGAAAATTGAGTTTCAATAAACATTGTTCTACTCTCCCCGGTTTTGGGTTGATTGGGCTGAAAAGTTTTCAGAACCAAGTAAAGCCGGAAGGATCCCTGGTCAAAATTTCAGATATTTAGAAAAATGTTTACTAGCTAAACGACATCAACGGCGGATGGATGTTTGGGTTTTGGTTGGTTATTTCCTTGAATAATCAACCTATGTAATCATGCTCAAGGTCATCAGAGGCCAACCTTTTCGATTCGCCGCAAAAAAAAGTATAAATTTCATGATTTCTAGATAAAAACGCTGTAATTCTTCTACAGTGGTTGATACGTCAAATGATTACATTATTCAAGGAATAACCAACCAAAACTGGATGAATCGTTTAACAATTGTGGAACAATACCCGAGATCTCCAAAGTGAGTGAAAGCAGAACCGAAAATTGGACTGACACAAAAAATTATTTATACATGTTATTTATATATTTACAAGAAACCCGTAAGCCCGAATCGGGCCTCCGATATGCGACAGAATGGCCAAGAACCCCGTCTAAATCAAGTCAACGGTCAACATTTTGTTGACAAATATGACTCCCCTCAAGTCTCCTAAAATCTCAAAAATGCCCGTTTTGATTCGCACCCCGTTCAAGTTAGCGGCAAAATGATTCCAAGTGAAAAATTGTGTGTATTCCATGCAAGAATTCGACACGTCACAGGAACTTCCGATGCACAATGGACAACAAAAAAGCGATACGATATTTTTGGGCATATACCTCACAAAATTGTAGCGATTCAAAAGCCGATTTGTAATAACACCAGGACTATGAGGTGTAGGTGCTGCTCAGCCTGTTCAGAGGGTATCGATGAGATTACCCGAAGGTTATGTAATTGGTTAGCGTAGTAGGCCCTCCTTATCTGCTCTTGCGACGGAGGGAATTTTTCAATAATCACAAAAACAGCTCTAGAAAATAATGGGGGATTGTATTCAATTATCCTCACTCACTTGAAAGAACCTGTTGCTGGAAAATCGACCAGTTCGCTCGATTCAAACTTATTTTGGATAGATCCTTACTAATCACGAACAGAAAGTAACTACATAATAGAAACTAAAAGCGAATAGAAAATACTTTCAATGCACACCCATCTATTGTCAGCTGAAGTATCACAACTAACTTGAGTGATCATATTTTGTTTTCTTTTTTCAACGTCGTTGAGCTGGTTGACTACTGACTAACTGAAGAAAGTTACATTTTGCCAAAGTAACTTATGCTTGCCTCCTTGTCTAAAATAAATTTAGAGACAATAGTGCCATCAGTCAGTCAACCTTTTTTGAGAAGTAATGGGGACGGGGGATATCCACAAACACTGATTTTGAACGACTGGTCCTCTGCGTTCTTTCAATGTCAGGTCCAGTGATAAAATGTTTCAAAAATGTTTTAAAAAATTCATTTACAGGGGTTGGTTCCTCGGACCAGGCCCATGGAGACTCATTCCAATCGATTCAGCGTCCGAAATTTAGTGGAAAATGATGTCCCACATGTCTAGATACCAGAAATATCAGAAACCCACATATTTATGTAGATAGATACCTATTTTGACCCATAACCACATCCTGTGGGCTTCAATTGTTCCGGGACCCTCGAAATTAATACGCCTAGACCGTCAAAATCTCGAAAAAAAAAAATATATATATATATATATATATATATATATATATTTTTTTTTTTTTTTTTTTTTTTTTTCAACCACATTTTGACCACTCTCCCGCCAAATTTGGTCCAATCGGGTTATAAAGTTTCAAGGGCCAACTAGAGCCGGAACGACACGAATTCCAGAAATTTTTCTACCTTCAAAATCGGTGTGGACTGCTTATTTTGAGATACCTTGAAACCTAGAAACGTTTTTGGGCCCGAATCGGAGATATTGACTTTTTGCATGAAAACATTAGTTAATTATTCAAGGAGTAACCAACCAAAAAAAAATATTATAATAAAAATATATGTAAAAATTAAATAAAAATAGAAACAAATAATAAAAATATTACATCAAATAAATTAAAGAGGGGCCTAGTACCTAGACCCATAAAAGGGTACCTTGCAGTCTTTGTACAGAGAATTAACATTGTTCAAATGGATAAACGTACGAAGGAGAGCGAGAAGCAATTCAATCTGCATCGAGAGGGGAATTGAGGGCTTTTAAACTGTAAGCTTTTTATGAAAAATGAGTCAGCTCTCTTTATTTTCGTATACAACTGAGTATATAAATTAAAAATAATAAAATAAAATAAATGTATTGATATTATATTCTGGATTATATGGACGTCGCGTGGCACCATCACCGATTGGGAATCATCGCTCCGTGGTACAAAACTGTCAGCTGTTTTATCAAAGGCTCTATGTAATTCGTCAAGTGAGCTTGACGGGTCGTGATACCAAAAGGTGAGCGCTCGTATGACGGCACATCATCGAAGGTGGTGTCGGGATGGGAAGAGTTTACTTGAGCGTCAGCATGTTGGGCTTCGTCGAGGAAATTGTGCGAATCCAATGAGTCCATTAGTTCACAATCCTCGGGTCTGGTTACTAGAAACAAGAGATTTCATCGTTTAGTTAAGTTGAACTAACAAAATTTAAAATAGACAAGAAGGTCTGCAGTAGAACCAATGATCGCGGGGCTCGCAAAATTTAGCATTCGATTGATGAGTTAATTTATTGATCAGCCATGAGGCCCTTTCTTCCACTTCCCTGAAGAGTTTAGTTCTACATGGTATCCTCTTACAATCATTATTTTTAATAAATGTACTAATTATAAATAAATTGAAGGTTTTCTTCTGGTCCATCACATCTGTTTGATCCACTTCACTGATGTAGCAGCAATGATTTGTTTTTAACATTCTCACTTTGAATGACTCCAAATTTAGTGAGAGGTCAAAATGATAAGTGTCGTTAAGCAATTTAGCACTTTGCCCAGCAAAGAATCGCGAGAGTAATACCCCCGATGACTGGGAACGAATAGTACCCGGTTCATACTGCGAGTTCATACTAGATATTGGAATTTCGTGAACAGGTAGCACGGTTCTTGAAAGAGAGCAAGTAAAACATTTCCATTTACCATTGTGGGAGTACGTTCTGAAGCGCTGGACTGCAGGTTTGGCCTCAGGGTGAAATACAGATGACGGAGATGGTCTAAAAAGTGAATTACAAGCACCGACGGCCTGTGTGGCCACTATGGTCGATCCAATGACAGCCAACATACCCGCCATGTAACTCGCTAGACAGACAGCCGAAACCTGATACAAAAGACAAAATGAATAAGTGAAATTAATTAGGACCACACTGCACCAGTCTCTGAATTCTCGACTGTCGAGACATGGTTACGCGAACGAAGAAAAACTTACAGTGACGACCGATTGAGCCACGGCCAGGTAGTTGAGGTAGTCAAGAAGGATTTCAAGATCTGTGTAAGAAAACCATCCGCGTTTCTTCCCTTCTCGTGCTGCCACAGTCCGTTCTAACTCTCCGAATTTTTCCCAAAATCCCGAACTGTCAACATAAACTTTCCACTCCTGATGGAAAATGTTTTCACGTCAAATGATAAATAGAACATTAAAGTGGGTATTATTCGACGTAGCAAGAAAGAGAAGGTTCGAACATACTATTGCATTCAGAAAGTCTTTTTCCAAGGTATTTATATCCTTGAGAGGTATACCGGCTGAGCATGCCCACTCGCTGTTCAAAACGTCGTCTTCTTCCCCGCTGTCGTTCAAAAATTTCGTAGCCACCATCTTTGAATAAATAATATCGTTACAGCAGGGCGTACATTCATGCATATTTGTAAAAAAAAAAAAAAAAAAAAAAGTGGTCATACCATGGAGATAAGGAAAAGTTCCGAAGGCGTAACGCGTTCGACATACGAGGGGTTGCAGGTTTTGAGTCGTTCGAGATATAGGAGGGCAAGGACAAGTGTGCAGGGGGACATGCACGTGTTACGGCTGATCTCTGCTGCACGGTCCAATCGAAGACGTTCGAGGGTCTTTTGGGTAGTCGCTTCTGTATAAAGTTCCACGGCCAACTCTAGAACAGATGAGAGAAAATGAGTTTCAGACACCATAACAACAGAAAAATTTTAAACTTTGGAACAATAATTCTGCAGTTGTACGATTTCCAGAAGGTTATTTAGTAGTGACGAAATAACGATCGAACCTCGCTTCCCAAATTATAAGGTAATCTCCTTCCACAAGGAAACTTTAGGTAGAGTCAACAAAAAAAAAAGGAACTTCGGGATCCAGCTCGTTATTAAACAAGTTTTCATGAAGTGAAGAATTCATACTTGTAATTAAATAACAGCCTTGAAAGTTAGGACCGAACAATTATCTATAGGGGCAGAAATCGACGTGTGATTAGAAACAACAGCATTCGAGGGAAAACAGTTCTTTTTCGGAGTGCTCCTCGAACCCCTCTGGCGAATAATATGATGAATTTCGGAAGCTAATTTCACGCAGTCCTAATGGTCAATTTATCGACCATCTATACTTGAAGAGGATGTAAAACATGTTGAATCGGAGTTGTAGCCACCATCTAAAGTTCCGTTCATATTGTCTAGTTGCAATAGGAAAAACGCTGCAAATTCACGGGTTGGTTATTCCTCGGACCAGACGCATGGAGACTCATTTCTTCAACATGGGGAAAATGGAAACTGTGGGTGTGGCGGGTCCCGGACCCATTTCAATCGATCCAGGGTTCAGAATTTAGTGGAAAATGATACCCCACACGCCTAGGTACCAGAAATCCCGAAAACACATATTCAAAATGGGTAATATATACCCAATTTGACCCATAACTTTTTCCAGTGGGTGCCAATCGTTCTGGGACCCACTTCATTGGATTCAGCGTCCAAGATTTAGTGGAAAATGATACCCTACTCGCCTAGATCGCCCAAAATCTCGAAAATCCATTTTTCAAAAAACACATTTTGACCCCTACCCCGCCCAAATTTGGTCCGATCGGGCTGAAAAGTTTGGAGGACCGTCCTAGGCCGGGAACAGACCCCTGACCCAAATTTCAGATTTTTAGAAAAAAGTCCAGAAAAAAATTTTGAGCCGAATCGGAGAGGTTGACCATTTGCATGAAAACATAGGTTGATTATTCAAGAAACCATAACCATACTAACCAACCAATTGGACTTACCAGTCACCGGTAAACTGAACCTTTCCAGAGTCGGCATTTTTCCGTAGTACAAAGTCTTCACGATCCTCTCAACGAATTTTTCGTGATTACCTACAGACTGGAAACAAGAATGGTTTATTAGTTTAATGTGCTTGATTATTAGAATAAGCGTAGTGCAAGACCGCTTATCAGTAGACGTATCAATCTACCATAAACATTCTTACGAACCCCTATACACGATAATATACAATGCAATATTGGAGAAATAAAGAGAAAATCAACATAAAACATCGAGAATACCCATATATTTGAATTACATGTTAGCGTGTAATAAAAATATGTAGGTACATCAGAAAATATAGACTTTAATAGAGAGAGTTTAAAACCTCTTTCTAATTCTAACAGGTACATACAAATTTTCAGAGTGGAGTTCTTTAATGCTGCCCCCATTTTCAAACTATGATTTCTCCTAAGAATCCAACCCTTTTGACAATTCCATGAGTGGTTATAAAACGTCAAACAACGCCCATTGATGAGCTGTCAAAGGGGGATCGTGTGTACCTATATAAACGTAATCAGGATTATAATTTTTTTTTTTTTTTAATTGGGGGCAAGACTAAATTTGTACCCTGTCAATGTTTTTGCCCCCCCCCCCCTTTCTACGGAGTCTATCACGTCTCAATCTCTCAATATTCGATCCAAGCGTTAATTTTTTGGGCTAAACCGAAGTTATAGGGACCGCTGTCATGTAATCAACTGATAGCAATGATATCGCGCATACAGCGACAATCGATACTATCGATACAATTTGAATGTGTTTCATTTTGTTTTACTCAAGTACATTGTTCCAATAATTTATTTATTATTTATTTCTATTTTATTTTATTTTTATTATTTATTCATTTATTTTTAAGTTTATTCCAATTTAGTATTTCTCTCGTTTTATAAAAACAATATGGTGGACAGGGATATAATATTTCCGCGTATATCGATAGTGCGCTCGGCAGATCGTACTATCGATACTTGCACTTATCAATGACAACGGTCCCCATTCTTGGGTTTTACCATTTTTGTTCTATCAGTTATCACCCGGTACTAGGAAGTGTCTCATCGTATTTGCAGTCGTGCCAGAGCAACTGAGTGACTAATGCACTTGATCTTCTGATCAATTGAAAGCGTTCAAAAGGCTATCCAAAATGTAGTTTTTTTCTCGAAAGGTTCGAGTGCGTTGCTAGGTGACGTAGATTCTTGCGCCTCCTGTCTCCTCATCTACTTTGACTCAAACATACTCAAGGGGTGGGTCAGAATGCGAGGAATCCCAGGGTTTATTCCGACACTCCCTCCTCCTCGTATTCGGACCCATTAGTAAAATTTTGATTTTCAAAGAAGGGTGAATTAATGAAATTAAACAAAACAAAAAAAAAAACTTGGTTTCTTTCTCATTTAGATAATTTCGTATTGTCACTCTGAGTATCCTTGCAATTTTTCAAAACGGTATAGGAAACTACCAGCTGTTTAGAACTCTCACATTCTATCTTTTTGTCACTCCCATACGTTAATTTCCAGAACTTGCCTTTTGCCATATTCTATTCATATAATAATTATCATTTTCCCTAGGATTTTAGTTTTCTGCCCAGCCTCTGCAATTCATCTGACTAATTAATACTGAACTCACTTCATTAATTCCTCAACTCACGCCCTTCATAGTTCAAAATGTCACCTCGCCCGTTAATTCTTGGCAATCCATGTGATTTTATCCCATTCCTTTTGTTCATTGTACATTTTCTTGGCCGTTTCCGCATTTCAAATAATTCCGTTTCAAGTATGCTATTTTTATTGCCACGTCTTTCTGTTAAAAACCATGTAAACAAGCATTAGAGAACATTCACGATATTCTTCACATTCTCCATATCACAGCTGTTGAGATGAATATTCTACCTACTGATGAAACTACTCAACATGAAAAGTTATTGACTAGGAAGTTGGTGCTACATTTCTTCCATTCTATTAAAAATGTGCTTGTAACTCATTTCAAAATTACTTACTCATTTTACCATACCAAGTTACTCATGGTTACCTGTTCCGTATAGCTGTGGTTTGTTTAGAATACATGTTATACTTTCGATGTAGATCACTCATTAAAATTGATCATCCTTCTTCTTTCCTTTAGTCTTCGCTCCTCCAGTTTCTTTATTGACAGTACATTATCTCTGAAAATTCTAAATTCTTCCTTGTGGCAACAGTTTGGTAGGTAGGTCTGCCAACTGCCTACTTGTTCCCATCTGTTGATGTCAATGTTCACTTCACAAATTCTCAGATTCCTTATACAATTCAACAGAGCCTCACTACATGCTTTAAAGTTCTAGACTCCAGAATTTTCAAACGCAATTGCTGGTTTCCAAGTCATGCCCATGTACTATTGGTTTATATTCCCTTAGTCAGAAATCTGACTAGATAATTATCAGTGAAATCAGCTCCTTCGCTGCCGCCGTCATGGCAATACATTTCTGAAGAAGACAGATCCACACGCATCTGTTCGATGATTCCAAGACATCAAGTCTCAATTGTTTCTGCAATATAGTCTGTCTTGGATCCTTCCAACATCGTGTATTCCCAATAATTCATACGAGTAACTTTTTTTTTAGCGCCTTTCAGTGTCTAAGGACATCAGTTCCACTACTCCCTCCGGAGTTTGCATGTAAACAGGCATCTCTAGTTCCAATTCTAGAAAACTGTTCTTTATCCAGCTGTCCAAGCTCAAATTCGTTGTTGGCAATGACAAAAGTAATGTCAAATTCTATCATCTCCAATGTCCATACATTTCATAACTCATACAATTTTGTATGGGCAAATCCCATTGCTACT
>CM034009.1:9234286-9301362 GCA_019603395.1 Cyrtorhinus lividipennis | reverse complement strand
GGGATTTGAGCTCATCCAAAATTGAATCTTCCCACTTTTCTTCATCAGCACTATCCATTGCCTGCCGATTGCTGATTTGAATTTGGTTACAAGTATGTCTCTCCGTATTTCCTTCCTTTTTCTTCCCTACTCTTTTCCTGCTCACTCTCCTGGTTCTTCTTTTATAATTTCTTCATCATCACAACCTGATCCTCAATAACCATTTCCTAACTAGGACCTGTCGTCTCCTCCAATTTTCCAAAAGTTCATCCTGAGGTACATGGGCAGTCCTCATCAACCATTATACCCAATTGTCCAATCATTCACATTGCACGACCCAAACAAGGTTGTGTCTTCATCCAGTATTAGGTATGCCCTTTAAAACTTCTAGCAACTAGGCTCTCGTTGCATTGAGTGTTAATTTGGTCCTTGGCTTTTTGTCAACCATGACCACTAAACAGCCAACTCTTTTGACAAACTTCATTGGTGGCGTAATACCCAAGTAATTCTTCATAAGGACCGATAAGGTCGCATATCATATTACATTTGAGCGCATGTACCCTAAGTGACTTGGCACTGCTACTGATAGCGAGCCGACTCTCATTTTCTAAATAATCTTTAAATTGCTGGCCGATATTGCTGAGACACATTTGGTTTACTGATAATGACTTTAATCCTTTCATAGTCTATTCTAGTCCCTTTCATCTCTCTAGTCATGTACTCTCACCCTACACCAGTCTTGATTGTGAAGACTGTTTGCCTCTCTTGATTTGATTTGACAAAATTTTCTCCGAGTATTCCTTTAGCACAACATGAACTACAGTTTTATCCCCGATTGTATAAGCAAACGCGTAACAAATACACGAACTTTTCAAGCTAAATCAAGGTGGACTAATTGTCGTTGAAGGTTAGAACACTGTCGTTACAACGACAAGTCAGAACGGTGAACTGACAGACTTTCTCTCTTCTCTCTCACTTTTGTATATGAATTGTCACTCATTTTTGCTTGAGCTCACTTCAAACAGTCAATATTATATTCGTAATTTCTACCCCCTTCATTTTATACTCATAGCTGCTTTCTCTAGGTATCTATGATTTAGCCTCTCAAGTCACAGCACATGTACGGTGTCTCTCTGGCTTAATTAAAACTGTTCACCAATCCCCTCAAGATCCGTCTCACATATTTCATCTTCAATTGATATTGTTGGTTGAAATGCATTTAGATTTTAGAGTTTTTAGGTTCTTCGATTCACTAGTGTAGTCTGCACTCTTGCTCCCTCCTAAATCTTGATCCATGGATTTTTTTAATTGAATAAATTCCTTTCTGTCTCACTTGTTCCTTGCAATTTTTAATTTAAGAATTTTTGTTTTTTTTGTTTTTATGATTGATTGAATTTAAGAATTCTCTTGAGATAAGATATGTTTGGCTTATTATGAGTTGTACTTTTCTGGGTTGGGCTCACTCTCCCTCCCGCGAGTGCTTCCCTATATCCCCTGCACGTCAGCGCTTGAGCTGATGTGTACAATATCCCTGAAGTGCTCGCGACACTGCCCAACTCACATACCTGTGCTCTCGGACTCTGTTGGATCACCTCTCTTTCTACCGCCTTCCATTCTATCACTAGCACACACACTTTTTTTTTTTTTTTTTTTTAGCTGAGAATGATATTCATCTCTGGCATTTTCCCCCTTTTTCATTTGTGTCAGCCGGTAGAAATCAAATCCTCCAACAATTCTCATTTCTATATAAGTTTTCCCGAATGGACATTTTTGAATACTGCTGTTTCTTTTGTCAATTCCAATATCATTCCAGCTGCAGTGCTTTACGCAACGAAAGTAGATTAACCGCCAACGATGTGGAATAAAGAAAATTTCAACCGCGATACCATTCCATTATTTCTAATCAAAATATCCCCAAGGAATTCACAAACCAAGCTAGCCCGAGTGCCCACACTTGCACATGTAAAACGCTTGGGTGTGTCAAAAACTATTAATGACTCGAAAACTCGCCTATCCTTCCCAATATTCTGAGTACGTCCAAAACCAATTATGGCCTTCAAGATATCGCTTGTAAAATCACTTGCACATAGGACCACGTCGTTTTCCTATTCACGAGAATAGTTGATCCAAGTTCATTTCTCCCTCCTCGTCAGGTCCTATCACCACCAATACATCTCTTGAGTTGGGAATATCCTCTGTCAGGAATATTATATCCCCACCAAAATCTAAAAGGTGCCATCTGGTCCTTGTTTATTAAATTTCTTTCTAAGAGCTTTTGCCACTCGCGTGTTCATTTTCAGTATTTTCCCCTTCTATGGACTAAATCCCCCATGAGACCTCATATTTTCTGAATTTTCACTTGACAACCCACAACGTCCTCATTTTCCTCTGAAGTTTCCCCTGCTGCTTACACTCCTTCCTTGATAGTTACACTTAAACCTCCTCTGAATCCGCCACGGTTATTGCCACTCCGAGATTGGTCCCCACTTCCTATTGGTCCGTACCCACTTTCCGGACAATATGTTCTCCCATCTTATTCAAAGGAAAACATTTATTTTTCCGTACAGCCGAGCTGTAATTTTTGCGGGATGATCGACTTTTACACATGAAAAACAAGTAATATGTGAACTAATCTTTCCTGATTAAACACCCTGTCTAGTAAACTCTCTCTATGACAACTGCAAGTCCTGCAGCTCCCTCTGGCTCCGCGTAAGCATTCAATCCCGTTTCTTGTGGCAATTTCCCCCTCTCTTGCTTTCACCCACTCTCCTCGTGGATTGTTTCATTATATAATTGCATCACTTTCAAATGCGCAAGAGTGAACCCTGGCTACAAATCCACCTCCTTCGAGTACGTCCTAGTATTTCTAATTGCCCCAAGAAAAGCTTCAACAAAGTCTTCGTCCATTACATTTGAATTCCAATTACTCATTGACTTTAACATGTCATCATATCTTTTGATAAATTCCAACGGCTTTTCACTTGAAGCATAATATTACATCCGTAAAAACTTATGCATCAGCTTAGTTATGCATATTCATTGTTTGGTTCAGGATTTTTGTTTCAAATTGTCAACAATTTCAGAAGCACACCCAGTCCAGATTCCGCCTTCTGGTAAAACGGTTCCAATGTCGACAAGATAAACAATTTTACCTTTTTCACCAATACCTAAATATCTCTTATCCGAGAAATGTTGATAATATTCTTCTCCAGATGTCACAGATTCGGTCATTCGCTTCCAGCGTGTCTTGAATAGTGTCCTTCCACAACTGATTATGTCACAACTCCTTTATTCCCAAGCTACAGATCCACTCTCGGCCATTAGTCATTTCCACCTGATTCAAAGACCATCCAGGTTTTTCATTCAAAATTTCAACAGACCCTCTCCCAGGAATTCTGCTTCAAGTCCTTCACTCCTTTCTTTGTAGCTAATCCGATCCAGAATCCGCCACTTGTGGCACAGGTACAACCTCTGTCGGTCTCAGCACCTCATAATAATCTTCCCGACACTTGTGTCCTGCAATTTGCATCCAATTTGCCCACTATCAATTTATTTAATTTATTCCTCTTCCACGTTTCTCCATCAAAACGATTTCCAACACAACACATCCAATTAAATTTGATGATTTCATCCATTTAAAAATGATTCCCATCATTTAAATCCAGTGTGTTAAAAACAAATTTTTCAATATCCAACTGTTGTTAAGTAAGTTATATCTTCTTCCGTTTATATTCTGTGAATTAACTTAATACTTAATGCATTCGTGATTCTCGTTCATTTATTGCTCGACCGTTCCTCAGTTCCACATTCCTTTTCCAACACTTCCAAGTAACTTCCCCATTCCAATTATCCATATCCAATTTTCCAATTTATATTCAAGTAAGTTTCCTATTCCAATTTCCAATTGGTCAGCCAATATCCAAGTCACTTTCCTGTTCCGATTTCCAATTATTGGTCTACCAATATTCAAGTAAATTTCCTTATTTTTGTGTGAGGTCAACCCCCACTGTGCGTCTTACACCTATATTCCACTGAACACCACTGAAACAGTTCTCTTTGCTTTTCAACACGATTGGTGTCCGCGTAACATTAGGCCTTTTCCCCCTTCTTTCCCACTCCAATTTACGACTATCGGGTCTTAGAAGAGCCGCTACACCACCATCCAAACAAAATATTTGTTAAATAAAATATTATCCGTTGCCTTCCAGCCTCTCATCCGCCCCTTCCGAGCTCCTTCCCTGTGTTCAACCCTTCCTTCAGCCCCAACAGCGATTACTTACTCCAAGCACAAACAAATACCTATTCCATAGGTAACAGGCCATCCCCAGCCGAGATCCTTATCATATGTTTTCTCTCATCAATAATTTTCGTTTCATTTGTACATATTATCAAATCATATTACATCGCTGCTATACATGGCATGAGGAAGAACACATTATTACATGATTAGAATATGAATGATACAATTGTGTTTCTAATGTGAGGCCAGACGTATACGTGTGGTGTAGCTTTATCCAGTCAATCTATCAATATGCGATCCTTTTTATTTGTGATCAACAAAAACTGTAAAAGCTCAATGCCCGAAAGAAGGCCCAATAATTTCTCCAGCTGACTCCATACTGAGACTCCAGAACCGAATTTTTGAATCTAACTTCCATCTCCAGTTTCCGTGAACATCTCGTTCGACCAGGAATTGTGTATTCCTGGCGGCATGCGTGTGCATAATGAACCCCAACAATATACAGCAAGTATGGTTGCCTGCTGCCCCTGTGTATATTGTTATTTAAAGTCGGGACCGGCCTCGGCACTATGACCAGAGGAAGCGCTGAGTTCGCGAGAGGTTACCTTTCCGTGGTGTTTTTATCCCAATGGACACCCGTGACTCAGCACGACAATCGATTGCTTTTTACTGTCCAAATCCGGGGGCAATTTCTACGTACCCCCACCTCTCTTCGTACAACAAACTTCCGGCGATATCCCATCGCAAGTACGCTTCTCCATACGACGACCTATTACGGCCGAAGGCGAACTTCAGCAGGCTGTTCCATCCCAGCCTCTCCCGTCCCTAGTGTGTCGACTCAAGGGCTAAGCCTCCACTGCATTCACCCAATGCTTCCCGGTTCGCACATCACACACCTATTTCGCCGGGCAAGGTACTTCTACCTCAGCACCGACTATTTTTCCTCGTGAGGACTTATCCTTTGAACTTCAACCAGTTCCTAACAAGACTGACCAAACATCCCTAGCGCCGAACACTAGAATACCAGAACATTAATAAGACGACGATTTGAGGTGGAACAACCTCAAATTGAAGTTCTCTCAGCATCCAAACTCATCGTAGAGACGCCACGGCACCAATTCAACCTCAAATCTATAACCTATTCCATTCAACAACGACCGAACACGACAAATTACATCTGAGTCTACCTAATAACCTCTAAACTACCAACACTACAAGATCCGAGCGAGATGGAGTCTCAGTATTCGCTGCATTTCCAAATCTCTACTTTCCAAGGGGCTTTTTATCCAAATTTCACTCGGCGTCCTTTCGCCTCAATTCCTTTACGGATCGCGTCACCAAATCGAGGCCATAATCTGCTACGAATTCGTGTCAAGATTTTAGCATACCGGTATTAAATTATTTTGATTTACCTTCATCATTTCTTCCGTCCAGAATTGCAATAAGATGTGGAAGCGCACAGACAGCATTTATTCAGTACACTTGAGCAGCCATAGAACGAGAATGAGAAAAGGGCAAATCCAAGCCGTCAAAATTGGCTAATTGTCAGCTGATTTATATACTAATAATATTTCGCGTAGTGATTGTTCGAATGTCTTATGGAGTTCTCAAATGATGTTCCGATGTAGTTGATGTCCGTAGTTAGTTTCATTCAAAGATCGTCGGTAGTTTGCAGTCCGCTGAATTTCAGATGCCCAGGACGAAGCAGGAAGATTGTAGGTTGCGTTGGTAGATGTTACTGCGTTGCTAGATGACGTAGATTCTTGCGCCTCCTGTCTCCTCATCTACTTTGATTCAAACATACTGAAGGGGTGGGTCAGAATGCGAGGAATCTCAGGGTTTTATTCCGACATAAAGATTAATGTAAATAACACCTCGCGCACTTCGAAGATAAAATTTCAACGCTCACTTATGCCGGATCAACCGTGATTTTCAAGTCACCAAAATCGATAAGGTTTCTGTATTTTTTGGAAGAGAAAAATTAATTTAATTTTGTTTTTTAATCGTGAAAGTGGAACGGGTGAATAGGCGGAAGGTGTTGTCGTTGAAGAGCTATTTTCTGCGGGCTTCGGCGGCGTCGTTTTTCTTGGTGATTTTGGCTTTGAGGTGCTCTTTGTACCCTTGAATGCCCTCCTGCCATTTGGTGACCGTCCCCTTTTCGCACACCCATATCTGTTCGGCGACCTGAAACAGATGAATTGTGTTAGAAACTTTCTCAAGGTTCCTTAACAATATTATTTCTTAACTCTTATGCTTTAGCAGAATACGCTTTACTGCCTATGTAAGTGCCTTACGAGCAGGCCTAAGACGGCACTATAACAATGGCGAAGGAAGATGTTGAATTTATACTAGTTAAGCTGGCACTCGTAGGGAATAAATTGTGTTGTAGTGTGCAGACCTAAGAACTAAAACAACCTACCTGAAGTGATAAGAATTTGCTATTCGGCCAAAGACGACCCATTGTGACGTGTAAACCCTAAATTTCTGTGTGTTAATAAAAGTTTGCTTTTCAAAAACTAAAGTTTGTGTTTGCGAACCAAAACTTGTATATATGTTTGAGGACTATTGAATAAGAGAAAAAGATAAGCAAAATTAGCTCATTAGGTGAGAAGGGCACGGCAAAAGGGGGAATATGAATCGAAGTCTGGCTGAGTTCAGCCCCAGTGAATAAGTGGGTAACTCAAATTTCCCAACTTTTCAGGAGAGCGTTTTTAATGTTTGAACCACCACCTAAAATCCGGATTTTTGTTTAGGAAGTTGAAATTTGGAGGGAATCACCCTCTATTGCTACCTACATTTTACTATCACAACACCGATTCGGTTGAGTTTATTGGGAATCTAATAATGAAGTTTACCGTCAATTTGAGATTGAGATGACCATATGGGCACAGACAATTTGGCTCGTACTTAACTAATTATTCACTTATTATAAACAATGGAGAAACGAAGAACGAGACAAGGCGGAGACCAGGATGACACAAGGCGGAGGCGAGATAGAGACCAGAACGAGACAAGGTGGAGTAAAAGGCAAAAACCAGGATGAGACAAGGCGGAGACCAGGGTGACACAAGGCGGAGGCGAGATGGAGACCAGAACGAGACAAGGTGGAATGAAAGGCGGAGAACTGGATGAGACTGGGCGGAAACAAGGACGAGACTAGGTGGAGTGAAAGGCAAAAACATAGGATGATTATTGAAGGAATACCCAACCCAAACCAGGATGAGACAAGGCGGAGACCAGGATGACACAAGGCGGAGACCAGGATGAATCAAGGCGGAAGCGAGATGGAGACCAGGGTGAGACAAGGCGGAAACCAGGACGAGACATGGTGGAGTAAAAGGCAAAAACACTGCAAATTCTTACACAGAGATTGGTTATTCCTCGGACCAGGCGCATGGAGACTCATTTCTTCAACATGGGGGAAATGGGGGAAACAGTGGGTGTGGCGGGTCCCCAGACCCATTCCAATCGATTCAGGATCCAAAATTTAGTGGAAAATGATACCCCACACGCCCAGGTACCGGAAATCTCGAAAACACATATTCAAGATGGGGAAGTTGATACCCATTTTTCACCCATAACCTCTTCCAGTGGGTGCCAATCGTTCTGGGACCCACTTCATTGGATTCAGCGTCCAAAATTTAGTGAAGATATACCCCACACGCCCAGGTACCAGAATCTCGAAAAAACGCATATTCAAAATGGGTAGTATATACCCAATTTGACCCATGACTTCTTCCAGTGGGTGCTGATCGTTCTGGGACCCATTTCATTGGATTCAGCGTCCAAAAATTTAGTAGAAAATGATACCCCACTCGCCAAGATCGCCCAAAATCTCGAAAATCCATTTTTCAACAAACCCATTTTGACCCCTACCCCGCCCAAATTTGGTCCGATCGGGCTGAAAAGCTTGGAGGATCGTCCTAGACCGGGAACAGACCCCTGACCCAAATTTCAGATTTTTAGAAAATTGTCTACTACCAAAAACGGCGTGGACGGCGTACGGCGGACGGACATTGACCTTTTTGGTTGGTTATTCCTTGAATAATCAACCTATGTTTTTGATCTAGACACCATGAAACGTCCAGAAAAAAATTTTGAGCCGAATCGGAGAGGTTGACCATTTGCATGAAAATATAGGTTGATTATTTAAGGAATAACCAACCAAAACCCTGCAAATTCTTACACACGGGTTGGTTATTCCTCGAATGGGGGAAACAGTGGGTGTGGCGGGTCCCAGACCCATTCCAATCGATTCAGCGTCCAAAATTTAGTGGAATAGGTGGATACAAATCGTAGACAAGGTGGGGCGAGGTGGAGACCAGGCCAAGACAAGGCGGAGGCGAAATAGAGACCAGAACGAGACAAGGCGGAGACCAGGATGACACAAGGCGGAGGCGAGATGGAGACCAGGGTGAGACAAGGCGGAGACCAGGGTGAATCAAGGTGGAGGCGAGATGGAGACCAGGGTGAGACAAGACGGAAACCAGGACGAGACATGGTGAAGTAAAAGGCAAAGACACTGCAATTTCTTACACAGAGGTTGGTTATTCCTCGGACCAGGCGCATGGAGACTCATTTCTTCAACATGGGGAAAACAGTGGGTGCGGTACGTCCCAGACCCATTCCAATCGATTCAGTGTCCATGATTTAGTGGAAAATGATACCCCACAATCCTAGATTCCAGAAATCTCAAAAACACATATTCAAAATGGGTAATATATACCCAATTTGACCCATAACTTCTTTCAGTGGGTGCCGATCGTTCTAGGACCCATTTTATTGGATTCAGCGCTCAAAATTTAGTAGAAAATGATACCCCGCCTAGATCGCCCAAAATTTCGATAATCCATTTTTCAAAAAACACATTTTGTCCCATACCCCGCCCAAATTTGGTCTGATCGGGCTAATAAGTTTGAAGGACCGTCCTAGGCCGGGAACAGACCCCTGACCCAAATTTCAGATTTTTAGAAAATTTTCTACTACCAAAAACGGCGTGGACGGCGGACGGCGTACGGACCAACCCGTGTGTAAGAATTTGCAGCGTTTTCTGATCTAGACACATTGAAACGTCCAGAAAACATTTTTGAGCCGAATCGGAGAGGTTGACCTTTTGCATGAAAACATAGGTTGATTATTCATGGAATAACCAACCAAAATAGGTACAGAAGCAGTCTGTTTCCATGTTCCGAGAGAGATTCTGATTGTAAATGTTGCGACAGGCGGGCTGGCACTGTGCCCTCCAATGCCCGATCGAAAGTGTGACTTCAAGTGGACTGTATTTCTGAGATTTTAAAGGAAAAAAGGAAAGAAATGAAAAACTGCTTGTGGTGACGGTAAATTAAAATAAATCCTATATTTAATTGAGGTGGGACCTACCTAGGCCTAGACCAGCTGCCGGGAAGAATGTAAATTAAAATTAACTTAAATTAGACAATCGCAATCGAACGAAGGCAAAATGAGAAAATAAATCAGTACTTGGCGGCGACGAGGTTCGAAGATCGGCGATGGGGACGCGGGTAATGAATGGCATCCTTGTTGAAGTGGTAGGAAATGAGCCGATGAGCCGACTGAGGAGATGAGCCGAAGGAAATATTGATATTTGGCTCACCTCACGTTGGTACTGGTACCTCCTTCAAACTGGTGCTCTTGGAGCTTGCTCGGACTGTAGATGAGCCGAGACGAGGATGGGATCCACCAGCTCGCAGAATAAACCGAACAAAACGAACTACATCGCTCCACGGGCCGCGCAGCGGCCCGCGTACACCTTCTCCCTCGTAGGTGAAACGGCACACAACTGAACGTTGAGATGTTCAAAAGAACGGTAAAGGCGACGGAAGGCAGGGCGTGTCTGAGGTGAAGGGAGGAAGCTCTGGGGTCGATGGACTCCAATAACAACAACTACCTGATCAAACCTAACAGTAAGCTTCCGAGAAATTCCAATATATCCCATTATGACCACGAGTTGCTGTACGACTTAAAACCGTACAATTTGAAGTCGTACGCTCAGACCCGACAGCAGCGAGGAGACGACACCCTTGGGAAACTCGAAACCCAGACATTCCGCCGCCGCAGGACCCGTCTATTGAGGCGGCGTGCGAGGGGGACGAGAGCAACGAAGCTGAAGAAACCCAACAATAGCAACGGCGGCGGGAGCAAAGCGTCGAACTCACGTTGTTCTCACAACGAAATCGGGATTTCCTGCCAGGCTCTTCCACCGAGGTGGCACGCGAGGGGGAAGAATGCCCTGCAGCTTAAGGCCAGACGAACAATGAGGCGCAGGCGACGCTTAAACTAATTCATGGACTTCTCTAAATTCCTATACATTCAGACGAAAATAGTTCGTAACGATCATCTGGTAATTCTCTTGTTAAAACGAATGCTCCATGGTTTCTCTAACTCTTCAAATATTCACTTTTTCGAAGCATTAATTTCTTTGTTTTTGAAAAGCAAGTTCAATGACAAAAATTCGTCATCTGATACGAACTCAGAACTGAACCCAACATGATTAGTTAACTTATTGGACCATTACCGTTATCGTTCCGCCGCCCTTGATAATGTTATTGTACTGTATATAATAAACGAAAGAAGAGAATACGGTGTACATAAAGGTTTATTTTACCCAATTATTATTAGAAGTTGCCAATCACAATTCTTCACTGGGAGGCCAAGAGATTGATTGAAATCGTTTATTTAACCATCAGGAAAGATTAGGGCCATGAGGCGCGATAGGCCGATTGTCTCGGATCCAGGACCCGCTGCGACTCAACGTGATCGCTCAACTGTTGATACACGATTTTGTCCAGAATTTTTCCCATTGCACACAGCAGAGAGATGCCACGAAAATCGCGAGCCGACGACGGATGCTTAATCTTCGGTAAGGGCTTCACGATTGCTCTCTTCCAAGTCGGGGTAAATGCCCGATCGCAACGAAGTGTTGAAAACGTGCGTCAAAACCGGCAGGACGGCATCTGCCAGCGCATGCAGAACATCGATCGACACTCCATCAGCACCAACAGCCTTTGACTTGACACTGAACACGGTCTTCCTCACTGTCTCCTCGGACAGTTCTGGTATCGTCAATGAACCGCATGACAAAGCCGCACCGACGGGGGAGGGGCTGGGATCAAGTCATCAACGGACACACTCAACCCAGACTCGATGTTCCCGCCACTAATTCCAAGATTGCGCATTATTTTCCAAAAATCCTTTGTGTCTTTAGTAGTCTTAAATAATTCGTGAAAATATTTGATTTTCGAATTTTGGAGGGTTTGTTGTACTCTATTTCTCAATCTTTTATAAGTGTTATGCACCTCTCGACTTTTAGTGCGGATGAATTTTTTGTATTCGCCATCACGTTTCCGCATCAAATCCTTCAGATCTCGGGAAATCCAAGGGGCTGGTTGGTGTCGCGGTTTAATTCTGATGAGAGGGCAATGCTTGTCATACACCGCTAGGAGGGTTCGAGTGAGGATGTCTACCTTATTGTTCAAATCTGGTTCATCGGCTCACGACGTCGATGTCATTGACTATTATCAAGTCTAGAAGAGTGCTGGAGTTCGCCGAGTGATGCGTCGCCGCAAACGGAAGAAATCGTAGGCCCAGAGAATCCAAAATTCTGCGCAGCTGACGACTGTAGGCATTGTTGGTCAATAAATCGGAGTTGAAGTCACCTAAAATAACCACGTGGCTGTAGACCGCTAAAAACTTGGAGACCTCACCAAAGACCCCTCCCACCATCAACTTAGCGCATCTATGTTCCAATTCCACAAATATGAATTCTGGGTTTTTAGAATAGGTCGGAGAAGAGGTACTCAAAACCCGAAAGTTTAGCTTCTCATGAACCAACAAGGCTACCCCTCCTCTTCCATGCCCGACTCGATCGTTTCGGACCCAATTATACTCCTGCACTTTAACCGACAGCGATGTGATACTCGGCTTTAGGAAGGTCTCTGAAATCGCCAAAATGTCAAAAATGCCACCTTCTACGATTGCCCTGATGTCGTCGAGATGAGCGACAACGGATTCGGCGATTACATGAGCAAGATTGACATTTTTTCTAACAGCGCCCATCTGTGCGCGAATAGTGCTGTTAATCGTAGTCATGGAGATCTGAAAGGAGCAAGGAGCTATTTAAATAACAGACATTTAATGGGGTGTCTAAACAGTGTGAGACAATTAAATGCCAATTGAAAGAGTGAATAAAGAAAAGCAAAAATTAAACGAGGAGAAGCGATAAGTGGGAGCCAGGTGACGATGATGTGCCGATTGCGATGATCAGTTTTTTGATAGTTTTTTTGGCTGTATGGGCCAGCCGGACGACCGTTTTTTGATGACAAATCGTTCAGATCACTCGCGACTCGAATCAGGTGGGGTCGGTCGTTTTCATCTCTCTTCAAATAAATTTTCCCGTTACTGACCCACGCGAATTTGAAGGAGTTCTCTCTCCTGTATGCCTTCACAGCACCAAGAAGTTTTCGCTTGTGCGCGGTGAGGCTGTGATTTATGTAAATCCTCGATGACTCACCCACCAGAAAACCCAGATCCCTCGACGTCAGATTTGCCTACGCATCAAGGAATCCTTGTCAGTTTTCCGGACAAATGAGACAAAAATTGAGCCGGGGGAGGGTGTTTCGGGGTGGGGAGGACGGCGCCTGAAGCAGTTGTTGATGAAATCACGCGGAATGTCAACACATAAGGCGGAGCCGATGGCCCCGATAACATCCACAATGTTTTCATCTTCCTTCTTAGGGACACCGCTAATCTCGATACAATTAGCAAGAGCAGATTGTTCATTATCGAAAACCGTACACTCCAGCTCGGTTATCCGTCCTTCAAGGCCACGAAATTTGCCTGTCAATTCTTGATAAGCCTCCGAGAAAGCGCTTATCTCCGTTCCGAGGCTCTCGATCTTCTCGGTGTTTTTGACGATGTCATCCGAGTACCGATTAAGGTGCAATTTAAGGTCCCGAAACTCTTTATTACTATCCGCGATTTGTCTCCGCATCTCCTCATTCGCAGACCTGACATCGGACTTTAGGTCTTTGATAGCCTCTAGAACTTGAGCCATACTCACATCTGACTGCATGGTGGGTGTAGTGGGGGAAGATTACCCCGCCTCATCAACAGATCTTCGGCACCCCTTAATACACAACAAGCACGTGAAAGGCTTTTTATGATCTGCCAGGAATTTATAATCACCTTTTTCGAGTTTTTCACACGGGAGATGAAAGACACCGGCACACACGACGCACGAGTCGCGAAAGGCGTTATACCCGAAGCCTTTTGCGCGCGATTTACACTAAATTTTATCTGGTTTATCACACTTAACCACAGACTGAGGACGGTTAGATGTTGACTGCATGAAGGACTGACGTATGTAGAGATGGCAATCTCGTCGAGAATTTCGTCGAAGGGGTCCACTTGTCGGGCTTTAAGGGTCTGGCGCCACATAAATTCGCACAGGTACGAATCTAGGAGGCTTCGGCGAGTACCCCATTGCAGCTTATTTCCCCATAAGCTCGTTATCACAGCGTCATACAAAGACAGGAAATTCATTTTTAACGGGAACAGACGGTTACGGCCACGAACTGAAACACAACTGACCTCCGATATCGATAGGCAAGATGACTCCAAAAACTTGTATGACCTCTGATATCAACAATGAAGGAAAGAGTAGGGGAGATAGATGTACCTAGGGACAGTTGTACCTAGGGACAGGGGTAATAACTCTTAAAGTAAGTGAGGTAAAATTCATTTACTGATGGTGGCAGCCCTGTTTCTCCAGCCATTTTCTTCTAGTGTTGATGATTTGTGGTGGGAAGATAATCATAGCTTTCAAAAAGATGGATTGTTGTTTTCAGCTGTTGAAAGTAAGTTTTTCTCCTCTGATATTTTGTTTTTATATGTAATAAGTACCCCATTTTCATACAATTCAATCATTTGGTTACAAAGCTCAGGAAATAAGCTAATACTTTTTATATAGAAATCAACCAAAAATATAACCTCAAAATTTCCACAACAGTTCAAACAAAATGGCGTGCTGTGATGTACCTAGGGACAGAATTTTTGATGTACCTAGGGACGTCCCTAACTACAAGATAAAGTATCTCAACCAAAGATAAAAAAAGTGAGGTTGAATTTCAACAAAATCAAAAATGTCAAGCACTCATCTACTCCAGGTAGCAGCTCTTCAGAAAGTGAAATTATGAACTTATGTGAGGAAAGCAATGATAGCTTCTCTGAAGAAGAGTCCCACATCCTTGCAAAAGACCTTGAAGACAAGTTTTGTATCAAAGACCTCATACCAAATGACTATGTATTAGTGCAGTTTCCAGGCAAAAAAATAGTTAAATATTATGTTGCCCAAGTTGAAGAGATCCAGGATGAACATTCAGGATTTTTTATAGTGAAATATCTGAAAAAATGTCTTGATTCAAATAAATTCAAAATAGAAAAAGATGCAAAACTATATGAAGTGACAGGTGAAGACATCATACTCAAGCTTCCTGGCCCAATTACTGTAGGTGGAACTGAAAGACGTAAAACCAGTTGACATTCCCAGTGTCATTTGCTGGATTCCTTATGGGATAAGCCTGAACATTTTCCAATCTGCAATGTGGCCTGAGAAGCCATGCCTTAAATCAGATTTTCAGTTTTTTATTTTTTTTTTGTCATATGATTTTAGATGTGTTTTTTTTTTTTTTTTGTATTAAAAGAGAATGTTCATAAGTTCAGAAAGTTCATAAACTAATTATTCAATAAACTGATTTAAAAAAAATTTGAAAAGAGTAGATCACTGATTCCTTTACACACTGTCCCTAGGTACATCACAGCCAGTCCCTAGGTACATCACCTTGATGTACCTAGGGACACGGAGCATGGTTTTGAAAAAACTGTTGTGGAATGTAGAATATATAATCAAGAGATTTACAAAAAAAAGGTAGATTACTAAGGGTTTAGAGAGATAAATTATTCGAAAAAACAAAGTGAAAATCCTTCAGGAAGCCCCAAAAAAATCAAAATCTGAATTTTGTCCCTAGGTACAGCACCCTCCCCTATCATTTTAGAAGTGGCGGAACGATAACGGCGCCCGATGAAACCGGGTGGGCCTGGCGGAACGATAACGGAAAAGGTCCTAAAATTGGTACCTTGAATAAACTGAGGAGCTCCTTCTAAAGAACAAAAAAATAATGCACAATGACACGAGAGGGGGGAAAGGAAGGCAAGGATAATTCGGTTGGGAGGCGCTCGAGATAATGAGAATGCGGTTACGATGCGATTGAGCTCGGTTGATTTGAGTCGAGTTGAGTAGAGTAGAATAGAGTTGTTGAGAATAAGTAGACGGAGACGAGATGAGATGAGATGAGACGAGACGACACGAAGCGAGGCGAGGATGAGGATGAGGATGAGGTTCCCAGGCTCTCCGAAGCTGGGAAAAGGAAAGAAAAGGTGTCAACTTAATATTTCCTGTAAATAGCTGAATCAGGCCGGCGTTGGGTACTCATACTTACAATCCTTGCGAATTGATGGCGGAAGTACTGGTGAGAATGCGAACAGAAGATCTCTTGGTATAAATTGGTTCGCTCTTGCGTACGACTGACGAGCTCGGAGGAGATGGGTGAGTAGGGAAAGCCCTCCCACCTAAGCGTTACATATAAGTCGACATGAAGTGTCCGGTCTTTCACCGTTGGCGTAAACATTCGGGTTATTATGTACGGTGGAGGGCTAGGGTTGTGTATCGGGGAGCGACCGAAGGCGGGTTCCTTCAAGGGACTCAGCTCAAAGCTCATACTCCGCCTGTGCTACGGCGACGTATTGGGCCGTATTCATAAAAAAAAGGATATGCTTATACTTGCAAAATTAGAAGGATATCCTTCTGCTTATATTCATAATAATCGAGTGGAACCATATACTCGAAGAAGAGTACAAGCATAACCTTATACTCATAGAAAAGTAAATGGGTATTCATAATGTTGACCATTTACTTCATGAAAAAAGGATATCCTCCAAAAAAGTTGAGGTTGCTCAGTAGCAGACTCAGCTCCGTAGTGGCAAGTTGTGTTGTAGGGTAAAAGCACCAATTGTTGACACTATTAGAGAGAAAAATCGTTCGATTCTGCGCTCTACCCAAGTATTCAAGAAATTGAAACTTTTGGGTAGTTATTATGAATTGTGAGTTCATTGGGAACAATTTGCACTTATTATACTCGATTAAATAATGTTTTTTAAGCATAAAAAACTAGTTTTTCAAAAATGGAATTTTCCCCCTAATGTTGACACTTCTGTAATCGGGAATTCCTATTGTTGACATTAGCAGTTCCTAATGTTGACACCAGTCTAAATTTTCGAGAAAGTATTTAAATATGCTTTCCCTCTAGTTATTTCTCAGAGTAAAATGAACAAACGAGATTAGGAACGAGTGAAAATATATTCAATGTTAGGCTAGACATTAGGAAATGGATGTTAAACAGCATGATCAGAAAAATGGGTAATTAAATTTTTAGCATAGGTGCTCAATCAAAGTGGAACAGAAACATAAGTAGGGAACACAAATTTTCTAAGGTTCCCTCCTAATATTTAGGCTTGGACAGTTTGTATTTGACGTTACTGACTGCCAGAAGGCGGTTCCCCTTGCCTGAAAATAGTCCTCAGTCTGTTGCAGGGATGAAGCGGTGTTACTTCAGCAGCATCTTCACTTTCAATGTTGACAACCAGACAAATACATTCCGTCTGTTTTTTTTTTTTTTGGTTTTTTTTTTTTCTTTTTGCGGGCAACACAGCCACCACCATGTCCCCTTCATTTATTGGTCCCACTTCTTCTATAGCACAACTTGTGCACAACAACCGCTGTGCCGAGCTTCACATTTATAGTGTCTTCCATTTACTGAACAGCGTACTTCAACATTCCGTTCTTGTTCGGAGGCATGGTAGTAGTCGACCTTTTGAAATGATAGGACACTGTATCAGAATCATACTGTTATTTTAAAATTCTGATAGGTACCTGATAGTGTTGAAAAGATCATAGGTAGAGGTCTAACAACAAAAAGATCAAGTTACCTATACGTAGAAAAATTTAAAAAAAGAAGTTATAACATGTCAACTTTAAGGAACCAAAATATGTCAACATTGGGATCCCGATGTCAACTTAAGGTTCCAGTACTCTGATTTTAAAAATTCAATAGCCTTAATATACTACGAACTTATTTAAACCCAAATATGACATTGGCAACCTGATCAACATTTTCCCTTAATTTTGACACAGGTGTCAACATTAGGCCACTCGCCCATTTCATGAAACCCTAATGTTGACACCCCAACCTAACCATCTATTTCAACGAAATTCGGGGGTTAATTGCTTATAAATTCTTCCTTACGCTATTATTAGGGCAGACAATATGATATATAAGTGATTACTCATAAAATCTGACTCGAAAAGTCTAATTTTGCTGACTTACCTCACTAACCTGTGGGATAGCGATAGCGTCGTTGTGTTGACTGATCCGGCCGTCACGGGCTTCAATATTAGCCAGACGTTCGAAATGTGTAATAATAACTAGTAAAGCAGGCCTACCTCAAATCTCATATCCTTATCAACAGAATGACGCCAATTTCGAGTACCTACAGTGTCCCAATATCTTATGTTTACGTTTTGAAATTGAAGTGTCAACATTAGGATAAGTGTCAACATTTGGTGCTTTTACCCTAACCCATCTTCCCCCCAAGCTTTGTTATTTTTAAGCTTCTTTATGGCGTCTTCCACTTCCTGCATGCATGGCTCCTCCGTTCTCGGTTCCACCTCAAGGTATTCGTTTAACTGATTAAAACTTTCCTCGTTCCTTCCACTTTCCAAGAGTTTGGAGAAATGTTCTGTCCACCTCGCCATAATCTCTTGTTCAGTGCTTAAAGTGTTTCCCTGTTTGTCTTTACATCCATTTAGTTTCGGCTGATACCCTTTCCTAAACCAATTGACTGATTTATAAAACTGTCTGCTGTTATTCGAGTTATGGAGAACCTCGATCTCTTCGACTTTCTTCTTCAGCATTTCTCTCTTTTTCCTTCTACAAATCGCCTTTGAAATCCTTCTCTCCCTTTCATAACTCGCTCGGTTGCCCCTGGTACTTAACTTGCAAAACTCTCAATCTGGCTGCATTCTTTCGTTCCACCGCGGACTGGCACTCCTCATCATACCAATCAGCGTTCCTCTCTATTCTTCTTTTACCTACTACTTCTCCGGCAGCTTTATTCAAGACATCTTTCACGGTTTTCCACTTCCTTTCCACTTCACCCCCATTGTTTTGAACTTCGTTGCCGTCTTGGGTCACAGTCTGCAGTTCTCGATCCATTGCTTCCTTATAGTCCTCGTTTATTTGCTCTGTCTTTAGCTTGTCTATGTCCCATTTGACTTTCTTCATACCTCTGATTTTATTAACATTCGATAGCCTACTCCGAACTACCACTTTGACCAGAAAGTGATTACTCTCGCAATTAGGTCCTCTCATCGATCTTAACTTGATAATCCCTGACGCATGCCTAGCAGAAACAAGAACATGATCGATCTGGTTGACGGTTCTGGAGCCCGCCATTGTCCATGTACCTTTGTGTATATCCTTTCTTTGAAAGTAAGTGCTTACGATTTTTAGACTATTTGTCTCCGCAAACTGTGCTAACAGTAACCCGTTTTTCACTAGTTTCGTCGTGTAGGGACTGCGATCCAGCGACAGTCTTTAAGAATTCCTCTTTCCCGATTTTTGCGTTTAGGTCCCCCAATATAATAATCATGTCATAGCGGGGAGTTTTATCTAAACATCCATTCAATACATCATAGAAGCTCTCTTTGGCATCCTCCTCTGCATCCTCCGTAGGAGCATATACAGAGAATATTGTTATATTTCTAAATTGACCTTTAATTCTTAATTTGCATATTCTTTCACTTATTGGTTCAAACATCAACATCTTTTTTTAAAATAGGCTTTCTAACAAAGAAACCAGTACCGCATTGTCCTGTTCTATTTTCGGGTCCACTGTACATATAATAGAATAATCCAATTTGTTTATTTGCCCACTACCTCTCCATCTTATCTCCTGAAGAGCGACAATGTCAAAACCAAACTTCAATAGTTCTCTTCCTATCTCGTTCATTTTCCCTGGTTGGAGCATCGTTCTCACATCCCAAGTAGCAGCATTCAAGTCCGAAGTTCTCAGTTTTTTCCGTTTAACACGCCTAGGTCGGTTTCCATTAGATCCATCCGGTTGCACATTTGTTTCAAGGTTCGTAACAATTGGATTTTTTCCGGGGTGGGGTTGTTAGCCCCACGCCCAACCCCCACCCTGGAGGGCCAGGGGCCGTGATTTCGGAGTGCCCATCTCCTAGAGAGGTTGCTTCCACTGCAGCTGAAGAGTCGTCTCTACCCTCGCAGTATCCAGCCTAGACTGAACTGCCCTTTGTCCTAAGGACTCCAGGTGAGCTGACGGGGCTGCTGCCCCCCGTCTACGCTCTTTTATTGCGGAGCTTCCTCGCCTTGTCGCATTGACTTCATTGGGTAAAGCGTGGAATTTGATCAGAACAGACGCACCACCACCTGCTCTGCCATGGCCCTCCGCCAATAGGTATGTTCGCAGTAGCAGTTTGCTGACCGATTTCAAACTGGTTGGAACCAAGGTGTTCTGCGAACGCGTTTGACCCGATCCCGCATTCCCTCAGCCACCGCCGTTCTCTCCGCCTCTTTTCTTCTCTCGCCGTCTTGGTTGGTTTCCCTTTTATGACCAACCCATGTTTTCATGAAGGTCAACCTCTCATTTTTCCCCAAAATTTTACCGATTGCGTTTTGAGGTGAATAGATCACAACACGCTGCAAATTCTATCACAGGGGATAGAATAGAATTTTAAGGTCGGTCGTTATTTCGTGCTCATTATACAGGGTGTCCCACAAATTGTCCCCCACCCTCTCTCCCTAAAATCTTATAAATGAGAGCAAACAAAAATTGTTTTTTTTTTTTTCAAATCAAACATCCTTATTTCAATTGGGAACTCTAATTTTTGTTTGCAGATTCACCTCAAACAATTTTTTCCAATGCACGCAACCGGTTCAGCGAGCACGCAAAGTTGTGCAACCCCAAAATTGTCAAATAGTGAAGGATGGTGAAATCTAATGTATGACACTTGAATTCTCACTGTTTTCAAACACTAATTCACGAGATGCTATCCGCACCTTGATTCAGAATAAAGAATCGAAATTAATTTACACACTAAACTAAATTACGTAGTTTACACTCGAAATTAGGTGTGTATCTGCCTCGAAAAATGTCCATTTAAATACCACCTTTTATTCTTGACCACCTGCCCAATAATGGCTCAGTATGTTCTTTAGAATTAGGGGAGACCGAGTTGCTCATCCTGATTATATCCGATATTTTTATTCGCTACTAATTTAAAGTCCGTGTGACGTCGTACGTTCATGATGGAACGACCGTACACTGAGTTAGTCATCAATTTGAAGAGGTTTGATTCAAAGGTGGACTTGGCTTCTTGTCTCTTCCGGGTATTTAGATCGATGAAAGGTTTCATCCAAGCAGATTGCTCAAATGAAATCACGTGGTGAACGTGTTTCAATTTCAAGCCGAGATGTAGGTAGAGTTGCAACGTCTTATAGTGACATACGTATTTTTTCTTGTCAAATAACGTGGTAAGCAGTTTCGGTTCTTGACTAGTAATATTGTATTGATCCGCCAAGTCTAGACAAAACGTTGATAAAAGTTCGGCGTTTATTTCCATTTTTTGAGGAGCCACAGGATACGAATTATGCAAATCGTGTAATTCGGGACCGTATATCAAATCGACTTCTAAAATGTAACCCGTGGGTGACACGTCGGAGACGGAAGAAAAATCAATGTCATTAATCTCGGATCTGCTAAGCCATTGGAAGTTTTTTTGCGGGAGAATTTCTGACAAAGCTGTACCGTATATATTGGTACAGTCCAAATAGACTATCCAAGAAGTGGGCTCGGAAGGATCGTAGTTTTCGACCATTGGATTGTTTGTTTGGGCGTATCTGTGTGAAATTTGAGACAAACCCCCTCGAATCCCGCTCTCGATCATGATGTACTGTTCAATGTCAGTGATTAAGTCGAGTTGAACGTTCGTCATTTTTAGCATCGCGTTCCAAGAGAGTCCCGGTGTAGAATAAACGTTTAACGGCTCGATTTCGTAATTATTCAGTATCATTGATCTAAATTTTTGAAAAATTGACGCCAAGTGTAACGTATCAGTGAGCAAGTATAAATTATGATATTGCTCCATGTTGTTCACCTTAAATTCCGACCATACACGTTGCGCATGATTGTAATCTTCGTCGCTGATATGAGTCATTGTGAGATCATTGAAAAAAGCGGATTTCGGAGGTAGGTTTGTTTCTTCAAAATTTTTTCTACTCGTCATATAAGTATAAGGGAAAATACCTTTTCGGAGTAGAAGAGGTATGAGGGAATGTAGATTCGGAGAAAAATGTTGGTAGAATAATTTAAAATTTGATTGCACGTTCCCTTCTTGGACTAGGTTATGGACTAATGACTGTAAAATTTCGTTCATAAATGCTAGACTGTCTAAAAATCTCGCGTCACCCAACGTTATCGTGTACACAAAGAATAATTAATAAATTTATACAATTTCTCATCTGGTAATCTAGTTTTTTGTGCGCCAAACGGTTCACAATGGGGCACGTGTTCTTTGAGAGTTGCCTTACGTTTGAATCCGTGCAAGCAGTATTTACAGAAAAAATTTTTATTATTATATTTGTACAACCCTCTTAGCAGGCTATCTATATTTTTGATAAGACAGTAATGGGACCGTTCATTTTCGGTTAATAACAACAAATCGATATGATCGTCTCTATTTTTAAATGACGTGATTCTCAACGGATATATTTCGTCATTTTCCCAGCCAAAAACATTTATCGAGATTTGCGAATTATTTTTTTCGAAAATATTGATTTCTGTTAGAGTGGTTGGGTAGGATAAAACGTTAAAATTATACAGGTGTTCGAAACGTTTGAAATACGATACTCGGTATTTACGTAATGGATCTGGGTGTAATTTTGCTAAAACTGTCCATTTGAAACATTCAGTCTTTATCATTTCTAACGTTAACTACGGAATATTTCGGATTGTTTATACGTTTCGGCGTGGGCAAATAAGACGCTCCCTTGAAAGGGGCGTATTTGACGTAATAAATACTTATGTCTTTCACTCGGTCGAAAATCCACCCAGATCCCAGTCTTACGTATTTATCCAAAGAGCCGTTTATTTTTTCGAGTGACGAGTTAAATTGACTATCAAAATCAACAAAATTAGTTAATATGTTCAATCGACTTTGGAAATAAGGGCTCGCTTCTATCGTCTCGTTATTTACATATTTAAACAGATTAGTTTGCAAGGAAATTACACGATCAGCCCACCTGCTGGGCAGGCTGATCTAGATTATATTAGGTATTAGAGGAGAGTGGTCATCACTGGCCATCAACCTTTTTGTTGTCGCTACCGTACGAACGTTTGCTCCTTTTTCATCGATTTTCATCGTTTTTCCTTCGTTCTTTTTTGTTTTCGTCGTGTTTTCTTTAAAACAAGGCTTCCGCGAAATTTTTTTACGATCCCTTATTTTCCTTTATTTATCCCTTGTTTTTCTCGCGGGTAGAACTTCCCGTGTGCCTTCGAGGTTATGGAGACGCCGCCGCGAACCGTCTCTGGCGCCTCGCCGTTGTCGGTCCCGTTCTCCCCGATGGGGCAGCCGGCACCACCCTCACGTCGGCGGGTGTCTTCAGGCTCTCGAACGCCCGGAAGAGGATGTTGCTGAGGGACTTCAAGCCGCCCGTAGCCGATCGGGCTTAAAAACACAATATCGGGGTAACCACAAATCTCAGTTGTCTCTTGACCACGAGAGAGTGAACATCTCGTCTCAGAGTGTTTTATTGCGCGTTCGTGTTGTCTCAAGTCGTGTTTACTTCGCTTTTGTATTGTAATCAGTTATCGGAATGAGCTGCAATCGCTGCGACGGGGACTTGTAGCCTAAGAGGTCCCTGAAGTGTAAACAGTGCGAGGGAACCTACCATCCAACCTGCACGAGGGTCAAAACCATCGAAAACTTCAAAAAACTTGGGCAAAAGAAGCTGTCATGGACGTGCGATGACTGTAAAGAGACCGGTGTAAAAAAAAAATAAACCGTCATTGGCATTCCAGAAAATCCCAGTTTCCGACTCTGAGGAAGAGGAGGATAGTGATCAGCAGGAAGGTAGCTCATACCGGGATGCGAGTGCTCCGTCGTTTGAGACCACAGTTCTGAAACGACTGAATTCCATCTCCGTAAAAATGAAGTCGTTTGAGCACTCTGCGGCATTTAACTCGGAAAAGCTCGATGATGTCCTGTCTAGAATGAAAGGAATGGAAAAATCTATCAAAAAGCTCTCCGATGCTAATGAGGAGCTCAAAAATGAAAATCAAAAACTTCGGAGAGAAGTGGATGCTCTCAATGTTCGTCTCAACGCGTCCGAGCAGAAGGGGCTCAAGAACGAACTGGAAATCTCCAGTGTTCCAGAAACTCCAGGGGAGGACCCTCGTGAGATTATAGCTCGCATCGCGCAAGTCATTGGCGTGGAATTGGACAAGGCGAAAATTGTGAAGGCCTATAGGATCCGTTCCAAGGCTAAGTCCGAACCAAATGACAATTTAGTGGTGGTTTTTGACAACGAAATCTCGCGCAATAAAATTATTTCTGCGGCGAAACAAAAAAGAGAACATCTGAAGCTCGATAAAATTCACGCTTCATTCAAAGAGAATCGTAATATCTATATCTCCGAGCGGCTTTCCCCCCACAACCGTTATCTCCGATGGCTTGCCAAACAGCATGCAAAGGAGTACTCGTACCAATACGTCTGGGTCACCGACGGGAAAATTTTGATGAAAAAAGATGAAAAGGCCAATACCAACCTCGTCTCTGAGCAATACCTACGTTCGATTGACCAACGATCCCGGTTCACGGAAATGGTATTCAACGCGGAGTTAACCACTGTCTCGCAAGAAGAAGTGAGCCTCCTCACTTGAACCACGGTAAGATAAGGATTATTCAAATGGCTATGATTAAAAACATTATAAACAGCGGTGATGAAAACGGTGTTTCGGAGTTGAATGAAAACGTTTGTGAGGGGGGTATGAAGTTGGAGAACTTCTTTGAGAAGAATAAAAATTATTTTACGTTAATAAATTCAAATATCAGAAGCTTACGAAAGAATTTTGATGAATTTGTAGCTACCATCAGTACCAGTAATGTAAAATTTGTGGTAATAGCGTTTACGGAGTGATCTAATCTCATGTCCAGGAGGTTCCTATTTATTTAGTTATATATTTGTTAGAAGGATGTTGATTTTTGTTCCACTCTATAATATACACATTTGAGGTAATATATGTACCTATAAGTAAACCTGTTAACACAAAATACGAGAAATACTCTAGACGAAGTTCATTTTTTTATTTTTATTTATTTATAAGAAGAAGAGAGGTTACTCGAATATTGCAAAATGAATTATGAATATATTTTAAAAAACGAAGTATTTTTATATAACAAGAGATGATTATTTTATTATTCATTATTATTAATCTATTTCATTTATATCGGTCATAACGACTCTCCTCCCCCCAGCACAAGCGTAGCTTATAGGGGGGAGTAGCATAACCTGAAAATTGTATGTATTTTATATTTTTGTCTTCCAATAAAATGCAATAAAAAAAAAAAAAAAAAAAAAACCCCCTCTTATTTGATGACAAATTGGGGGCTTGGGGCCAGGAGGCTTCCCTCCGCAAACCCAAGCCTCGAGATGGGGCATTGGCCGGCTCCTCGCAGTCAACAAATCCGGCCTCAGGGCCGGTGGCCCGCGCCCCCGGCTCATCCCGTGACCAGGGAAACGCCCGTCGGCCTGGCATCGGTCCCCGCCCGGCCACCTCTCAGGGGCAGTCCTCGTCATCCCGGAAACGGGTGGAGTTTCGCCGTCGGGGAGGGCAGACGAAGTCAGCGCGCCGTTAAATCAGGTAAGTACAATTTTTTTCCAGGTAACTTAGCCCTCCTTCTCGTCAACCGGCTCGGCCCTTCCTCTATCTCCGCCTCCATTGGACCTGCGAGGGCGCGAGCTGTCGGTAACCGACGGCTCGGTCTCCCCGACTCGTGAGGCTTCGGTTACCGAAGTTCTCCCTAGGAGCGGCTCGCCCGCGGCCGACGTTCCGCCGGGAATCCGGCGGCTCCTCGTCCGCAACCAGCCGATGCTGAGCTCCCGCCCGGATGTCTCCCCGGCCGTGGTGACTGAACTCGCGAGAATCCAGCGTGAGGGTTGGTCCGCCTCCGTCTTCTCGGCGGTCCGGGAGCGATACCCGGCCCTCCCGCACTTCCCGGAATTTACTCCTCCGGCCCTGGACCCGGCTGTCGCCGAACTCATCCCCTCGGCGGTACGGGACAAAGATCGGGCGGTCACCGGCCAGCAGGAGTTGTTCCTTGCCGCCTCGCTGGCTATGGCAGAGGCCTGCACCCTCCTAGGGGACACCTCGTTCGACCTCTCTCCGAGGGAGCACCGGGACAGGCTCGCCGACTTGGTATACGACGCCGTTTTGCCGATGCCTGGACCGCTCTCCTGCCTCCGGGGAGCCCACTTTTACAAAAGTAAAAGTGTAACCGCGAACTTGTCTCGCCAAAAAAGACAGCTAAATGCAGTGAATGCGGATTGCGTTACCATCCATTTTGTACACGTTTGAAAACAGTGGAAAGTTATAGAAAGCTGAAGAAAGAATTAAAGGAAGCGTGGAGGTGCGACTCGTGTTATTTTGTAAATCGTGGATCCAAGCTACCACCCACCAGGTCCGATACTACTGATGATGATGAGGAAGTGGAGACATCGGATTGTGAGGATCTTGTAGAAGCGAGTAGGAATATGGATATGGAAGGAAAGATTGATCTACTACTTTCAAGTTTCAACAAGCAAATTAAATCGATGAACTTATCAATGAAGTTTTTCAACGATAATTTCGAAAGTACGCAAAAAATATTTGAAGGAACTCAAGAACGATGTCATGGAAAATAGGAAAGAATTGGAACAATTGGTTCAGAAAAATCAAAAACTCGAACGGAAGACACAGTACCTGGACGGGAAGTTGAACGATATGGAGCAGAGAGAACTAAAAAACGACATACAGATAAATGGCATCCCTGAGACCTCAGGAGAATATGTTTACGAAATTGTGAGAAGTTTGATCAAAAAAGTGGATTTGCGGGAAGAAATGAAAGTGGAGATAGTTGATGCTTTTCGTGTGGGTAAAATAGACAAAAAGGGAAAAAATAAAAGAAATATTATCGTAAGATTCGCAGACCTGGAGCAGAAAACGGAAATGATACAGTGGTCCCGCAAAGAGAAAGGCATCGAGTTGCCACCTGTTGATGCAAGATTTCCCACCAATACAAAGGTTTACATCAATGAGAGACTCACCGGGTATAACCGATACCTGCTCGCCATTACGAAAACGTTTGCTAAGGAGTACAACCACAAATACGTATGGGTCAAAGGTGGAAAAATATATGTAAAGAATATGGAGTGCACTCCCATATTCAAGTGAGGAGCGTCCCCGTTTGAAATTCGCCGCGTTACCGAGGAAGCCGCCGGGAGCGCAAAGGACGGCGAAACGGAAAACCACGAGTTATCAGACGAGACGATAAGTGAAAGTGAACACGTGAGTCAGTGCTAATAAAAACAGAAAGCGGAATAAAGGCTTTTAATGTCGTTTCTTTGATTTCCAGGTGAGCTGAATTGTCCATTAGTTGATATTTGGAAGTTGCATGATTTATTTTTGAACTAACTCGGAATAAAACTTTGATTTCCAGAGAAACGAAAAAACTGCCTTTATCTCTCCACATTACAAAACGACATTATTTACGCCTGGTCCACGGAACATGGAAAAGTTATTTTGATTTTGAAGTAAAACCAGGGACCGATGCGAAATCAAATATAATTTGTCTGACTTCGATAGGAATACCTGATGAGAAACTACGAGATACCGCTTGAATCCCAACCGGTCAGCCTCCACAGTGCCGTCACAAACTTTCCACAGTATCACAAGGTAAAGAAATCACTTACTAAACGTCACCAAACCAGAAAAATTTGGATAACCATCACGGAAGATCTTGCGAAAATTTATCTAGATGAAGATGACAACATACAGTTTAATGAAATATACCTGGGGGAGATTACAAGCCCGCAAATTACTCCTGGAGCTATTCCGAGTGGTTCAGGTGAGATGCTAGAAAAACTGTTTCAGACGTTAATTGAAGGGAAAAAAATGATTCTGATACTAAGCAATTAGGGATTGTTGCAAAAAATTTCATGATCGAACGATTCACTGGGAAGAACTCTAACGCGAGACAGTGGATCGATGGTTTCAACGGGGAGTGTGAGCGGTTCCAGGTAAATGAGGACAAACAGAAAATCACGATTTTGAAATATTTCCTGGAAAATGCGGGTGGAGAGTGGTACGATTGCATGTTGATGAAACACATGATGGATTCGGAATGGACCATTTGGGAGGAACATTTCTGCACCACTTTTGCAAATAAAGGATGGTCATCCACCCGATATGCTCTGGCCTTCAGATACCAAGGGGGATCACTGCTGGAGTATGCCCTGAAGAAGGAAAAGTTGATGCTGGAGGCCAGAAAATCCATTGATACGGGCACTCTTATAGATATCATAGTGTTTGGATTACCGAACTATGTCGCAGATAGAATCGACAGAGGGGTCTTGGTTGGAACGGAGGGTCTTTGCAGCGAACTGGGAAAATTGGAACACTTAGTTGGAAAGTATAAATACGAAAAAAAAAATATAACACCCAACCCGACCAAAATTTAAGACACGTTGAACACAAAAAACCTTGCCGCACCTGTCTGGAAAACAAAAAAGGGAAACGCTATCACCCCGAAGAAAATTGCTGGTTCAAAGAAAAAAATAAAAATACAGTCATGAAGACAGTAAATAACTCGGAGTTGGAAGTCGAACTGAATACCCAGAATCCAAAAAACTAGAAGTGCCGCCATTAATACAGATTAAGTTGCTATTAAATAATACTCTCCCAGTTACGGGTATATACGATTCAGGGTCAAATGTTTCACTAATAAATGCGAAACTATTGAACATACGACCGAAAAAGAATGAGAGCGACACGAATATAGTAAACTTAAAAACTATTAATGGTGCAAAGAAAACAATAGGCATGGTAACTCTGAAAATAAAAATCTACAACATAGAAAAAACTATGAATATATTCGTAGTGGATAATGAGAATTTTCATTACGATTTCCTCATAGGTTTGGACTGCATCAAAACTTTTGAACTAAGCCAAAATCAAGATTGAATAATCACACAACGAAACACCACTGATGGGAAAAACGGTATTTCAGATCCAAACAATTTACAAAGGAAGCCTGAAGAAAAATCGAAACAGAAAAACACGGATACCTCAAATAACGATCTCAGCACATCACATCAAACAAACATGGAAATTTTAGTGGATACTAAAGAAACAGAAGCTAAACACGGAGAAAAATATAAAGTGAACTTCAATGAACATTTAGATACCGATAGATTTGAAGCAGGGATTGACCATTTAAATAACTTCCAAAAATTGGAAATTGAGAAATTGATACAAAAACACAAATCAGTCTTCGCAAAGGATAAATACGATGTCGGTAGGTGTAATAAATTAATGATGAATGAAATAAAATTGGATAATGGTGAAAAAGAGTAAACGTAGCCTTTACGCATAAACCTGAACTGACTTGTATTTGTAGTCTCTGTATGTACTGATTGAAGGTATGAATGACACTTTGAAAAGAAAACGAAAAGAACTGACTGAATACTTGACTGATTATATTTTAGAACTAGGTGCACCCCGTGCCTGGCTGAAGGGAGACCAAAATGTAATTGATTGACAATTTGACTGAGTACACTTGAGAACTAGGAGCACCCCGTGCCAGCTGGTAGGGCGACAAAATGATACTGGAGGGAAACCCTACTGCGACTGTACTACATAGGTGGGAGAGAAGGGATGAACTAAGGGGGTCTAGTCTACCTGCTATTTCTGGTGAAACGGAACATACTCCCCACCTTGAAAGTATAAAATCTTTCAACACTTACATGATAATAAGTTGAAATGAATTAATTAATTTACATTGAAAAAACAGGATACAACGGTTAAATTCTAGGGAGTGCACCTTACAAAATAAACCACATTTTTACTTCAACTTAATGTCCATTAACATTCGTCGTTGTCAATTGGCAGTGGACAAAGTTTCACAACGGGTCGTTTCAATGTGGTTCTATCGGCCATGGTCACAGTAGCAAATCGAACGAGGTTGTCATTCCCAGGATGGACTTCAGAGACACGTCCCAAACGCCACTTGAGAGGGGGAAGGTTGTCTTCTTTGATGATGACGAGTGTGCCAATACTCAAATTAGTTTTTGGTGTCAACCATTTGGGACGATGTTGCTGCGTGTTTAAATAATCACAGGACCATTTCTTCCAGAACTCCTGAAGTCTTGCTTGGAGAAATTTCCAACGTTTCAAACGGTTGTCAGGGACGTTAGAATGATCTTCGTCTGATGGTAGGGTTAATGGTCCTCCAATCAAAAAATGACCAGGTGTAAGAGCCGAGCAGTCATTTGGATCGGCTGATGATGGATGTAAGGGCCTTGAATTCAGGCACGCTTCAACTTGGCACAAAAATGTGGAGAATTCTTCGTATGTTAGGGACGCATACCCAATAGTTCGAACGAGATGGTACTTGGCCGACTTAACGGCAGCTTCCCATATGCCACCAAAATGGGGGGCGGCAGGAGGTATGAAGTGCCACTGAATTTCGTGCTCAGCAGCAAATTCTTGCAAGTCACCACGAGTTGTGACCTTTTTGAATAAGGATTTTAGCTCTTTGTCAGCGCCAGTGAAATTGGAACCATTGTCTGTGTAGACGTCCTTACACAATCCTCGTCTTGAAACGAATCGTCGGAAAGCTGCGAGGAAAGCATCTGTTGTCAAATCGGTTACCAGTTCAAGGTGAATAGCGCGTGTGACGAGGCAAACGAAAACTGAAACGTAAGCTTTGTACTTGACGTTTTTACGAAACTCTGCTTTCAAGTAAAATGGACCACAAAAGTCAATACCAGTAGCCAAAAATGGCCGAGCTGGTGTGACACGAACCTTGGGAAGGTCGGCCATCATTTGGTTATGAGCTTCAGGCTTAGCCTTAACGCAGGTAACAACACATTTTCGAATGACATTGCGAGCGATATTTTTTCCATTCAAGGGCCAATAACGATTTCTAACAATAGCGATCAGAAAATGAGCTCCAATGTGTAAATGTGTCTCATGATAGTATCTCAGAATTAGTCGAGTTATGATATGCTCAGCTGGAAGTAAAATTGGGTGCTTCTTGAAAAAAGATAATTCCGCTGAACTTATTCGTCCACCGACTAGAATGAGTTGAGTGTCTTTGTGAAAAAATGGGCTGAGGGGCAAGAGCCTGTTTTTAGGTTTCAATGGCAAGCCTTTGCTCAACGTGTCAGTCTCGGTTGGAAACGAGGTTTGTTGAACTCTCCTGAGAATGGAATAAACTGAATTGCGCCTCTCAACAACATTAAGTCGAGGAATGTCTTGGGTATCTTTATGCACCGTGACTTTATTTTTCAGATTACGAATGTATCGCAACACGTAAGCTACCACATTTACGAGCTTCTTCCAAGATGAATATTTATGGAAAAGTTCATCAATGAAGGAAGTTTTGGCTGTGTGGAGGAGAGAGAATTTGATTGGTTTGACCTCAAGATCTTGTGAGTCATTAGTTTTTGGTTGACTAACGGGCCATTCTGAATCTGGAAGTTGTAACCATCGGGGTCCATGCCACCACAATAAGTTGGTGAAAATTTCCTTGGGAGAGAGTTCTCTGGATACGAGGTCAGCAGGATTCGACTTGGTGTCAACATGGAACCATTGACTACAATTGGTGGCAGAGTGGATGGTAGTCAGGCGGTTTGCCACATACATTTTGTATTGACACGGTTCCCCTGCAATCCACGCCAAAACAATGCTGGAGTCGGACCAATACGTCATTCTGGATGGCTGTGAACGTAATGATGTGATCACTGACGTCATGAGTCGAACTAGTAGAACGGCTGCATTGAGTTCAAGGCGAGGAATTGAAATGGTTTTAAGTGGAGCAACACGGGATTTTGATGTTAATAATCGAACTTGTGGACTGTTATCATTGATCCAAGATTTAACGTAAATGCAAGCTCCATAAGCAGATTCAGATGCGTCGGAAAACCCATGTAATTCGAACTGGGTTGAGGAGAAGCTAGCACGTCGTGGAATGGTGAGTGAATCTAAATCAGCCAATTGCGTTGAAAAACGACTCCATTTTTGTTGAATGTAGGAGGGGAGAATGTCATCCCAATCAGCCTTGCATTGCCACAACTCCTGAACAAAAATTTTTCCCTTGATCAAAATTGGTGTAATGAGTCCCATAGGATCAAAGATTTTGGACAAATCAGAAACGATGGCACGCTTTGTGTAAGGTGGTGAATGAAACGTGAGTCGTGATTGGAATGAGAAATTGTCACTGAAGGGAGTCCAACACAATCCAAGTGCACTGATGGATTCCTTGTCATCTGAGATGAGAATAACATGATGGGGATCTTTATCAGGGATGATTGAGGTCAAAATTGTTGGTTCATTTGAACACCACTTTCTAAGAGGCATACCAGCTGAAGCAAGAATGGATGAAACTTGGCCCTGAATGATTCTGGCTTCTTCTAGCGAATCCGTTCCTGTGATGCAATCATCAACGAAGAAATCATGTTCAATAACCTGAGATGCAACAGGAAATTTGTCCTTATTGATGTAAGCTAATTCGAGCAGACATCTGGTAGCCAAATGTGGGCTAGCGCCTTCACCATAAGTGACTGTGGTCAAATGATAATGCTGTAGTTGATCATTTGGATTTTCGCGCCAAATAATACGCTGTAGATTCCAAAATTCTGGATCCAAGTTGACCTGTCTGTACATCTTTGCCACGTCAGCGGAAATGCAATATTTGTACATGCGAAACCGTAGCATAATCGAGTACAAACTATCTTGTCGGGGCTGCACTGCATACATGAGATCATTTAGTGAGTGACCACTTTTGGATTTGCTGCTGGCATTGAAAACTACTCGAATGCTGGTGGTGGAACTGTTCTTGAAAACTGGATGATGGGGCAAGTAATAATTAGGTTGAATGTGAATCTGATCGGGTGGAATAAGAGACATGTGAGACAAGTGCTCATATTCTTTCAGAAAGTTGGAATATTGTGATTTCAAGTCAGGATTTTTTGCGAATTTCCGTTCGAGTGCCAAAAACGACCGTTCTGCTTGTTGGAACGAATCGCCGAGGATTTTTGGGTCAGCCTTGAGTGGTAGGCTTACGACAAATCTCCCGGTATCATCTCGATAGTATGTTTGTTGAAAATGAGTTTCGCAGAAATGTTCTTCTTTTGACTGAAATTTTTGTGGTTCATCAATTTCGTCGGAGGAATCGTAATTAGTTTGATTTTTACGGTCTGAATCAAAAATGGATAGTAGGCATTGGTTGAGTTGGACTATCTTGACGCTCTGAGGTATAGTCCCTGAAACTACCCAGCCTAGAATCGACTTGCAGAAATATAGCTGGTTAATTTTGAAAAATGTAAAATTCCCAGTTGAAAACAACTCGAAAAATGCCTGTGCTCCGAGAAGACCATCAACTGGTAATGAATTGCAAAATTTTGGATCAGCGAGACTGGCACGAATATCACTCGGAATATCAAGTTTTGATTGATCCAATGATTGTGATGGTACGGGGTGTTGAGTAATTTGTGCGATCACGTGAAATTGCAATTTGAGTTCAAAGGAATCGTTCAGTGGTGATTTCACAGTCGTGTTAATGAACTCAGTTGTGTTTGTGGGTGTACCACTCACACCAAGAATTTGAGTTGACGAACTGAACGTAGGCAACGACAAAATATTAGCAATTGGTTGCGAAATGAGGTTGAGTTGGGAGGCAGAGTCCAAAATAACTCGAATTCTACGTGGAACATTGTTGTGATCCAGAATTGAAATAATCGCCGTCGGCAAGAGAATCTCCTTGTTTGCTTTCTCAGAATTACTGACTAGCGCCACAGCTGATGGAAGTTGGAGGGATGGATGACCCTTATGCCTTGTGACTGCTTGGTTGGTACACAAGGGGGTTGAGGTGTGAGGTGAATGTGCAGTTGATGGAGGGGTTGTTGGACCCAAAGGTTTCCTGTTAGACTGGAAGGTCGAATTCATAGAACCGTCGGAAGGGCGAGTGCCGTTACCCTCGAAGTGTAGCACCGAGTTGTGAGCCCGACCGCAGATTCGGCAACCTGAATTCAAAAGCTTGCAAAAACTTGGGTTCGAATGATTCTCCCTCAAGCAAATTGAACAAAGATTTAAGTCTTTGACTCTTTCCCATTTCAAACCACTCGGTAATTGCTTGAATAAATTGCACTGGAAAATGGCATGAGAACTATCCTTACAAAGGGCACACGATAATTTTGAATAACTATTGGACAACATGCAAGTTTTTTGATCGGATTTGTATCGGAATTTAGACTCATGCTGTTTGGTTTTTGGATTGGGCGTTTGCTTGTCTTGAGCAGGAATAAATTTGGATTCAACTGCTTCCAATGCAGCGCAGCGGTTTTTCAGAAACGAATCCAATTCCATATAATCAAAATTTTCGAATTTCACTGAATGTTCCTCCCATGCCCTGAGAGACATTTTATCGAGCTTAGAGGATGCCAAATGAATGATGATAGCATCCCATTTGTCGGTTGGTTGTCCTAGTGATTTAAGGGACTGGATGGTCTTGTTTAGCTCAAGAGTCAATGTACGTAGCGACTTGGAGTGAGAGAACTCAACTCGTGGTAGATTGAACAACGTGGTAATGTGGGTCTGGATGATAACCTTGACATTATCATACCTCGAACACAACAAATCCCATGCCTTTGAATAGTTGTCGATCGTTACGTCGAGTGATTGGAGCAATTCCAATGGTTCACCATTGAGCAAGGACCTTAGTCGATGAAATTTAAAAATCGGAGGAATTGATGGAGGCTCATGCACTAAACTGCGAAACGTATCTCGAAAATTCAGCCATTTACTGTAAGATCCATCAAATTCGGGTAATTTAATTTTTTCCAATTGGAAGTAAGCTTGGTCGCGTTCATGGTTGCAGCGACCATTATTACTGGAGCTGGTTGATTCGGGTGTGATCTGATCTAACTTAGGAGAGGGTTCGAAAAATTTTAGTAATTTTCCCTTTGTCTTGAAGAAAATTTCCTCAAAGGACTCGGCGTCGGTGTCTTCAGGATTTTCCATGAGAATCTTGTCTTGAATATCCTCATATTGCGGCCAAAGTTGATTGAATACTTCCATACGCGCTGATAACTCAAAAGATTCCTGAATTTCCGGATCGAAATTGTCGACATAATTTGCAATCCGCGTAAGACTGGCTTTGATTCGACCTCGTTTTGCAATCAACATCCTCGTTTCCACTGCCATGGTGTGGGAAATGGTGTTAAGTTGAGGGTCAAAATCAGAACGGACTCACCGCTTTGTTCAGGAGCAGAATATCCGGGCTCGAAGGACCAAAAACAATGTATGTACTGGTTGAAGGTATGAATGACACTTTGAAAAGAAAACGAAAAGAACTGACTGAATACTTGACTGATTATATTTTAGAACTAGGTGCACCCCGTGCCTGGCTGAAGAGGGAGACCAAAATGTAATTGATTGACAATTTGAATGAGTACACTTGAGAACTAGGAGCACCCCGTGCCAGCTGGTAGGGCGACAAAATGATACTGGAGGGAAAACCCGACTGCGACTGTACTACATAGGTGGGAGAGAAGGGATGAACTAAGGGGGTCTAGTCTACCTGTTATCTCTGGTGAGACGGAACAGTCTCACATTGAACAGCTGTAATGGCCAGTGTTGCCAACTGATAATAAATAATATGGGACACTTCCCCCTCTAAAATAATATTAAAATCTATTTGGCAAAAAAAAAAAAAAAATAATAATAATAATTCATTATCCTAGTTAAAAAAGAAACACAACTGTGTCCGACGATTTTTCGAGACAACGAATTCAATGAAAAGAAGAACAACAACCTCAGTTAGCTGTTCTGATAACACTCAAATATCCTAGGGATTACTGATTAACCGGCTGAAATAACTACTGCTACGCGTTCATGTAACTAGGTATATAAATTAATACATCTTTCAGCGTGCTAAAATAGGTGTGTCAATTATCGTGATCGTCTAATGCGTGATATATTGTGTGGTGTCATGAATGCCTGCCGTTGCAACAGTGAATCGGGAGTGTTTCATGACCCAAATGAAAAAAAAAATTTACCTACTTCACGGAAGTTTATCTGTTATTATCAGGTGGGAATTTATAAAAATTAAACTCTTCTTATCAATGTCCACTTGTTACCCCAATCTCACTGATAGGCTAACCTGTCTGGTGGTTTAATATCCCTTCTAGGCCTATTAATGGCAATGCTACGGGAGTCTTCGGGCTGCTTCGGGGAAGAAATTTGTGGGAAATTCTCGGCGTTTTTTGTTTCGCCATTGATGTTGGTTTGGAAAGGAGTTTCGGGTTGTTGAATGGATGACTTCCGGGATTTACGGGGGGTTTTCTGTGTAGTTGACCCATACTCTGGCGTCTGCTCCGGTGTTTCCGTCACCGAAACGTTATTGTGTGAACCAGGTATCAGAATACTCGCCGTCTCGTTATCATTTTTGTCCTTACAAGCAGGGGTCTCTTCTATGTTTTTCATTTTGAAGAACTGTCCTAATGGTATGATTTGATCGGTATGACGTTTGTAGACCATTCCGTCATCCGTTTCACAAAGGAATACATTTCTGCTAATTGATTCTACTATTATAGCGGGAATCCATCCCCGCTTATTTGGATGTTTGTAGTCCCGAACGTACACTCTTTCATTTAAATGGAATTCTTTATTTTGAGTATAGGTTATCAATCTACTGTTATGTTTTATGTTTTTATATTTACTTTTCCTCAACTGATCAAATCTGCACGAAATCTTTCGATTAAACATTAATTCTGCTGGGGAAGTGTTAGTGACACTGTGAGGTGCGTTTCTGTAAATGAACAAAAATTTCTGCAGTCTTGTTTCTAAAGTCGAGACATTTGACTCTTTCACCATTTTTGATAACGAATATTTGAAAGTTTTGACGAAATTCTCAGCTGCCCCATTGCTAGCTGGATGATACGGTGGTGATGTAAGGTGGGTAATGCCATTTGTTTTACAAAAATCTTCGAACATCTGGGAAGTAAAAGTGGAATCGTTGTCCGTGACAAGTGTCTTTGGCAAACCAAACCTAGCTAGTACTTCACGTAGCTTTACTAATGTGTGGTGAGTATCTGCTTTAGGAACTTCAAAGACTTCCGGCCATTTGGTGTATGAGTCAATCATTATTAGAAACATTTTGTTGTTGAATACTGGTCCTGCGAAATCTAAATGTACCCTTTCAAATGGTTTTGATGTTTCAGGCCATTTGTCAATTAATGTTTTAGGGGGCTCAGGTCGTAATTCTAGACAAAACTTGCAATTTTTACACATATTTGTGATGTCTTGATCTAAATTAGGCCACCAAAAATAAGAGCGAGACATGGCCTTCATTTTTGATATACCTAGATGGGAACCATGCAGCTCCTTCAAAATTTGAAAACGGTATTTAGGAGGTATAATAACTCTGTATCCCCACAATATTATTCCTTCCTCTATCCATAGCTCTTGTTTCCTACTAAAATATGGTCTCAGCTCAACATCTTCCGTAGACTCTGGCCAACCATCTCGAATAAAATGATGAACTTTACTAAGGTGTTCATCCCTACTTGTTTCCAATTTGATTTGCTGGTAGCTTACAGGTATAAATTCCTCTACAAAGTTCAAGTAGGTTTGATTCTCCCTTTCAAATTTTAATGTGTCCTTCACTGGCAGGCGGGAAAGAACGTCTGCCCTATTCTTTTCACCCTTAATATATTCTAATTTATAATCAAAATTAGACAAAAACGTAGCCCAACGTTGAAGTCTACCTGCTGCCATTTGTGGTATACCTTTCCTTTCTCCCAATAAACCTAATAAAGGCTTGTGATCCGTGCGAATTGTGAACGGTCGTCCCATTAAATATTCGTAAAACTTTTTCGAACCAAAATATATGGCTAACGCTTCCTTGTGGAGGACAGCGTACCTCGATTCTGCTGTATTAAGGACTCTAGAGGCAAAACTCACAGGTTTCTCCTCACCGTTGGGAAATTTATGGAGCAATATTGCTCCGACACCATAATTGGATGCGTCGCATTCCAAAATCAAGGGTAAGTCTGGATTAAAGTGAACTAAGGATTGCTCTGTCGAAATAGCCTTCTTAGCTTTGTTAAATGCTTCCAAACATTGTGAGTCAAACTCAAATTTTACTCCCTTTTTGAGTAATTTATAAAGAGGTTGCAAAATAGTCGCTAATTGGGGAATGAATCTACCATGATATGCAATCATTCCAACAAATGCCCTCACCTCAGTCACAGATTTTGGAGGTGGAGCTTCTCTAATTGCTCTAACTTTTTCTTTATCTTTATGAAGACCCTCTCTATCAATTAAATGGCCTAAATATTTTATTTGTGATTGAGCAAATTCACATTTGCTTTTATTCAATCTGAAACCCGCTTCTCGCAGTCTGTGTAACACTTTTACCAGGTTAGAGTTATGATCTGCTAACGTTTTACCGGAAACAATAATGTCGTCTAGTAGGTTTGTAGTTCCCTCACAACCTTGTAGAGTCTTTTCTACTTCTCGTTGAAAAATTTTGCACGCCGGTTTCGTGCCATACGGTAACCGATGTACCCGGTAAATGCCTTTTGGAGTGCTCCACGATAAAATTTTGGAGGTTTCCTCATCTACAAGGAGCTGATTGTAGGCGTTAGAGAAGTCTAACTTAGTAAAAAATTGTCCACCTTGTAACCTAGCAAATATCTCCTCTATTCTTGGCATAGGATACTCTATGTTTTCTAAAAATTCATTTAGCGTGACTTTATAATCGGCGCAAACTCGTACAGTGCCATTTGGTTTTAATACTGGAACTAGAGGAGTTCCCCATTCTGAACAGTCAGTTTTTGAAATAACCCCTAACTTTTCTAATTTATCTAGTTCCGAAAATACTCCTTGCTTAAATGCGTAGGGCACAGGCCTAGGCTTAAAGAATCGTGGTTTAGCTTCCTCCGAGACTGTTAGTTTGATTTTGCCAAACTTATAGGTACCTAATCCTTCTTCAAACAAATCTGGAAATTCTTGAAAAATTTTTGTTTTTAGTTTCTCCTTATCTGATACGGATAGGTCCAAGTTATTCACATGATTATTAAGGGATGCATCACTTAAAGGTATGCCTAACTTGGCAATTAAATCTCTCCCCAGAAGTGGTTTTGTTCCACCAGGGACAACTAACAAACAGCATACATGAGATTTGTTTTTGAACTCGATCATTACTTGAATTTCGCCGATCGGCATTATAAAACTACCATCATAGCTACGCAACTTCGTGCTAGTTGGCTTCAAATTCACGTCACTGAAATGTTTCTGATACACAATTTCAGGTAAAATTGATAGTACGGATCCTGTATCTATCTCGAAATCTATTGGGACATTATGAACTAATAATACTGTAGTATATGGGTCGACTGAAGCATAAAAACAGTTGGAAAACGTTAAATTGAATAAACCAATTTGATCCAAATCAGCAGAATCCTCCGACTCATACGTATTTAAAAACTTATTATCAGAAGGTTGCCTGCATGCTGCTGCTACATGACCAACTTGTTTACAAATTTTGCAACGGTAAGTTTTGTACTTACAATTTCGAAAGTCATGTGATGGCTTATTACAGGCAAAACAAAGGACTTGCTTTAGAGAACCCTTTCCAGTAGCCGGTCGGGAGTTTTCGGCTTTGTCGGCACCCGCCCTGGGCGTCTGACGTCCGGTACTCTTTCCTGGCGTAGTGGTAGGTCCTTGGCTCGTCGTCTTCCTGTGCTGAGTATTCCGAGCCGTTCGGATTGTGTTGAGGGCGGCGCCTTGCTCGTGGGAGGGTGACGATGATTCTTTCTTCACTGCTATCTCAACCACTTCCTTCAACGTTTTCGAAGAATCCTCTTCGCAAAGTCGGTCCAAAATCGAGCCTTTTCGGAGGCCGGTCACAAACTTGTACTTGACGAATGCGTCCAGCTGTGATCCGAACTCGCAGTCCATCGAAAATTTTTTTATTCTGACAAACCAATTGCTTGCAGATTCCCCTTGGTCTTGCCTCAGAGTGTCGAATGTTATTCGGTTTCGCCACACTGATATCTTTGGCGAGTACTCGTTTGCGAGTAATTCTGTCAATTGGTCAAAGTCCTTCGTCTTTGGGAGTTCTGGGTGGCATAATTCTCGCAAAACCTCATAGACCGTAGGGCTTATTGCCGTGAGAAGTAAGCAAACACGGCGTGTTCCTTGGATAAAGTTTCCCGTGAAATATTGGTCCAAGCGTTCAATAAATGTTGACCACTTATCTCCCACGTCAAAAGACGGTAACTCACCAACTGCTGGTCCTCTCGAAAGGTACCTTAGGAACTCTTCCGTCGGGAAACCGGTGACTGTCGCCGAGGTTGCTGCGGTCGATGGCGTGGTCTTCGCGGCTGGATGGGCCATTTTCACGAAAAATAAATAAAATGAATAAATAAACACCTCGGGCCTTCCGTAGATGCACAAACTTGTGTAAAAAAAAAGTTTTCCTCGTCGCCAATTGTAATAAATTAATGATGAATGAAATAAAATTGGATAATGGTGAAAAAGAGTAAACGTAGCCTTTACGCATAAACCTGAACTGACTTGTATTTGTAGTCTCACATTGAACAGCTGTAATGGCCAGTGTTGCCAACTGATAATAAATAATATGGGACAGTAGGGTAAAACATTATGAAGCCCATATTGATTTGATCGAGGAAAAATACTGTTCCAAACGACCATACAGATGTACAGAAGATGATAGAAGACAAATAGAACAGCAAATATCCACACTATTAGAAAAGAACATCATTGAGGAATCTTATAGCCCATTCGCAGCTCCTGTGACTCTGGCATACAAAAAAGAGGATGGAAGTAAAACAAGATTGTGTATTGACTTCAGGGACTTGAATAAAATTGTCGTCCCTCAATCGCAACCATTCCCATTAATAGAAGATCTAATGGTCAGTGCTAATAAAAACAGAAAGCGGAATAAAGGTTTTTAATGTCGTTTCTTTGATTTCCAGGTGAGCTGAATTGTCCATTAGTTGATATTTGGAAGTTGCATGATTTATTTTTGAATTAACTCGGAATAAAAACTTTGATTTCCAGAGAAACGAAAAAACTGCCTTTATCTCTCCACATTACATGTGTTTATGAGATTTCTGGTACCTGGGCGTGTAGGGTATCATTTTCCACTAAATCTTGGACACTGAATCGATTGGAATGGGTCTGGGACCCGCCGCACCCACCGTTATTCCCATTTCCCTCATGTTGAAGAAATGAGTCTACTTGCGCCTGGTCTGACGAATAACCAACCCCTGTGTAAGAATTTGCAGCGTTTTGTATACGTTCCATAACGTCTAGATCACAACCTCCACCTCGCCTCCGCCTTCTCTCGTCCCGGTCTCCGCCTCACCTCCGCCTTCTATCGTCCTGGTCTCTACCGCGCCTCCGCCTTCTCTCATCCTGGTCTCCTCCATCTAACCTCCGCCTTCTCTCGTCCCGGTCTCCACCTCGCATCCGCCATCTCTCGTCCCGGTCTCCACCTCACCTCCGCCTTCTCTCGCCCAAGTCTCTACCGCGCCTCCGCTTTCTCTCGCCCTGGTATCCTCCACCCCAACTTCGCCTTCTCTCGCCCTGGTCTCCGCCTCGCCTCTGCCTACTCTCGTCCTGGTCTCCTCCACCTCGCTTCCGCCTTCTCTCGTCCCCGTCTCCACCTCACCTCCGCCTTCCCACGCCCTGGTCTCTACCGCGCCTCCGCCTTCTCTCATCCTGGTCTCCACCTCACCTCTGCCTTCTCTCGCCCTGGTCTCTACCGCGCCTCCGCCTTCTCTCTTCCTGGTCTCCACCTCACCTCCGCTTTCTCTCGCCCTGGTATCCTCCACCCCAACTTCGCCTTCTCTCGCCCTGGTCTCCGCCTCGCCTCCGCCTACTCTCGTCCTGGTCTCCTCCACCTCACTTCCGCCTTCTCTCGTCCCCGTCTCCACCTCACTTCCGCCTTCCCACGCCCTGGTCTCTACCTAGCCTCCGTCTTCTCTCGTCCTGGTTTCCACCTCGCCTCCGCCTACTCTCGTCCAGGTATCCTCCACCTCACCTCCGCCTTCTCTCGTCCTGGTATCCTCCACCCCAACTTCGCCTTCTCTCGCCCTGGTCTCCGCCTCGCCTCCGCCTACTCTCGTCCTGGTCTCCTCCACCTCACCTCCGCCTTCTCTCGTCCCCATCTCCACCTCACCTCCGCCTTCCCACGCCCTGGTCTCTACCTCGCCTCCGTCTTCTCTCATCCTGGTCTCCACCTCGCTTCCGCAATTTGGGCAAGGAAGGGGTCAAAATGTGTTTTTTGAAAAATGGATTTTCGAGATTTTGGGCGATCTAGGCGAGTAGGGTGTCATTTTCCACTAAATTTTGGACGCTGATTCCAATGAGACGGGTCCCGGAACGATTGGCGCTCTCTGGATGAGGTTGTGGGTCAAAATGGGTGCCTATCTACCCTTTTCGAATGTGTGTTTTCGAGATTGCTGTAACCTAGGCGTGTGGGTTACCATTTTCCACTAAATTGTGGACCCTCAATCGATTGGAATGTGTCCGGGACCCGCCACACCCACACTTTCCATTTTCCCCATGTTGAAGAAGTGAGTCTCCACGCGCCTGGTCCGAGGAATAACCAACCCGTGTGTAAGAATTTGCAGCGTTTTAAATTAGTTTCCATGCGCCTGGTCTGACGAATAACCAACCCCTGTGTAAGAATTTGCAGCGTTTTTCTTCTGTGGTCCAGCTCCTGTAGAGTGGGTGCCGCAAATCGACGACGCCGGATATCATCCGGCAAAACTTCTACACTACTATTTTATCACATATTGCAAATCACATAATACGAGTACTGAACACCAGTACACGACGTCAATATGGGAGAAAAAAGTTTTTATTCCATGACGACGTGAATTGGAACCGAAAATCTTTTGATAAAAACGACCCTATCACTATTCACTGGGCTTCTTCTCCTCCCTCAACTGACGTTCTTCGTCTTCGATGTTGTCATTCATTTGTATGCATGTTTCTGCGTTCGAAAATCAAATCTTTTTGATCTCCGCCCACTGAATGGTCGATTCTGATTGGCTCTTCTCCCAACGCGTATACCTGCGTACTCCCTTACGGATGAGTATGAACCCGGCTTACATAAAAAGAAATTAAAATGTGAGTTTTCTTTGAACAGCAAAAATCCCTTTTTTTTTTTCAAAACGGCTTATATCCATCGTTTTTCATCAAACGGGCTTATATCCAAACTACAAATGGCCGTTCCTCCTCCAAAACATGAGCCTGATTTTCGAAATTTTACAGTATAGTTGACGGTTCTTCATAAAAACTATTTGGAAAATTTGGGAACTCTGGAAAATTTGCTTCGTCATGAAATCTGTTTTTCTCATTTCCCCACAAAAAGTTAAAAGTGGATATAAGCCGTTTTGAAAGGAAGCTCTTCATTTATATTAAGAAGAAGAAGAAACGAAAAATGGTATGGCAGAAAGAATGGTTATCGACACCTCATCCTTGAATCCGCAGACTGGCGTAATTACCTCAGGATGGATGGGGCAACATACAATATGCTGCTCAATATGGTGACACCCATGATCCAAAGGCAGGACACGAATATGAGGCAAGCCATCACGCCTCATGAAAGATTGACTGCAACGCTTCGGTATTTAGCGAGTGGCTGCACTTACGAAGAACTGAAATTTACAATACCTAATAATATAAAATATAAAATCATAATAAAATAAAATAATATAAAATCATTGTCAGTGTACTAGACTGAAGGAGTGGCGTCATCAATCACCTTGTTGTCATAGCGATAAGCCAAGCCACTATTTGGCCCAAGTACATTCGGCTCCGAGAATCCTCACACACGGAAGGTCCGAAGTTTGGCTCGGCTCCGGGGAATTGGATCGTCCGAAAATCCAGAATTCCTTCGTCGAGCCACTTTCCTTTCCCATACACGGGCGAGTTTGGCTCGGCGCGGGGCTGTTTGGCCTGTTAGCTTCGTCGTGTATGGGGGCCGTAAGGGTCAATTGAACAATGTTAATTCTGGACGGAGATCTATGCTGATCGAAGCCGTCCTGGGAGGGGGGTCCATGCGTCATGGAATCATGTGTACAGAGATTGCGGAGGCAGTTACCATTCCCGACTGACGGAGATCTGTGCTCATTGGAGCCGTTCTGGGAGCAGCTAGTGTGTCACGGAGGAAAATGTATGTACAGATAGCGGAGAATGTGTCCTTCCCCGTCTGGCGGAGATATGTGCTGCTCGGAGCCGTCATGGGAGCAGCGCCGTCCTGGGAGGGCGGGTCCATGCGTCACGAAAGAAAGTGTACAGAGATAGCGGAGAATGTGTCCTTTCCCGTCTGGCGGAGAAATATGCTGCTCGGAGCCGTCGTGGAAGCAGGGTTTGGGGAACACAATGATTGTCCAGGATTCATAGCAATCCTCAAAAAATCTCCAAACCCGAATTCCGAAAAACCCATTTTTATCCCACTCTTCCCCAAATTTGGATGACCGGGCTGAAAACATCCTGTCCACGATTTTTAGCGTGCAGAGTAGATTTCCACGAGGTAGGACAATGACCGCATTCATGGTTTCCTTCGCCCGTACAAAGCATATTTTAGCAGGAGATATTATTATCATTATTCTATTATTTTTTATTTTTTCGTTTATTTTTAACTAAGTTACGCTACGCGAAACGCCAGTTGTTCTCTAAATGTTGTCTGCTGTCATGGCCCTAGGCCACGACTTTCCTATAGGTACTGTATTAACCTAGTAACTAATTAGGCCATTCATTTTCATCTCCCAGGATCGTTTTCCACTTGTTGTATTATTTCGCAAGCGGCCTTCGGTATGTTTGCTCGCCCCGAGGTTGTCCAATTCAGCGTTCCCAAATGTTATTTGTTTAGCTCAGCATTTTCTGTGTAGATATAACCCTTGGACCCACGTGGACTACAACCCAGCTTTCCCTAATGTTATGTGTTTTTCTATGTATATATATCCTTTGACGATTGAAGTTCATGATACCCGCCATAATGGTCTGGTAAACCAGAGGGGAACGTTTATTGGGCTGAATGGAAACCTGACTCAGATTTTTATTATCACTAGATAAAGACAACAGGTTCTCATGAGGGGGATAAAAACGATTAGGTTGCAGTCAGAGTAGTTTATATTACCCGCCATAATGGTCAGGTAAGCAAGGGGGGTACGTTTATTGGGATGAATAGAAAACTGACTCAGATTTTTTGTATCACTGGATAAAGTCAACAGGTTATCATGAGGGGGATAAAAACGATTAGGTTGCAGTTAGAGTAGTTCATATTACCCGCCATAATGGTCTGGTAAACAAGGGGGGTACGTTTATTGGGCTGAATAGGAAACCTGACTCAGATTTTTATTATCACTGTATGAAGACAACAGGTTCTCATGAGGGGGATAAAACGATTAGGTTGCAGTCAGAGTAGTTCATATTACCCGCCATAATGGTCTGGTAATTAAGGGGGGGACGTCTATTGGGCTGAATGGAAACCTGACTCAGATTTTTATTATCACTGCGTAAAGACAACAGGTTCTCATGAGGGGGATAAAAACGATTGGGTTGCAGTCAGACTAGTTCATATTACCCGCCATAATGGTCAGGTAACATGAGGGGGGACGTTTATTGGGCTGAATGGAAACCTTTCTCAGATTTTTATTATCACTGCATAAAGACAACAGGTTCTCATGAGGGGGATAAAAACGATTAGGTTGCAGTCAGAGTAGTTCATATTACCCGCCATAATGGTCTGGTAATTAAGGGGGGGACGTCTATTGGGCTGAATGGAAACCTGACTCAGATTTTTATTATCACTGCATAAAGACAACAGGTTCTCATGAGGGGGATAAAAACGATTGGGTTGCAGTCAGACTAGTTCATATTACCCGCCATAATGGTCTGGTAATTAAGGGGGGGACGTCTATTGGGCTGAATGGAAACCTGACTCAGATTTTTATTATCACTGCATAAAGACAACAGGTTCTCATGAGGGGGATAAAAACGATTGGGTTGCAGTCAGACTAGTTCATATTACCCGCCATAATGGTCTGGTAATTAAGGGGGGGACGTCTATTGGGCTGAATGGAAACCTGACTCAGATTTTTATTATCACTGCATAAAGACAACAGGTTCTCATGAGGGGGATAAAAACGATTGGGTTGCAGTCAGACTAGTTCATATTACCCGCCATAATGGTCTGGTAATTAAGGGGGGGACGTCTATTGGGCTGAATGGAAACCTGACTCAGATTTTTATTATCACTGCATAAAGACAACAGGTTCTCATGAGGGGGATAAAAACGATTAGGTTGCAGTCAGAGTAGTTCATATTACCCGCCATAATGGTCTGGTAATTAAGGGGGGGACGTCTATTGGGCTGAATGGAAACCTGACTCAGATTTTTATTATCACTGCATAAAGACAACAGGTTCTCATGAGGGGGATAAAAACGATTGGGTTGCAGTCAGACTAGTTCATATTACCCGCCATAATGGTCTGGTAATTAAGGGGGGGACGTCTATTGGGCTGAATGGAAACCTGACTCAGATTTTTATTATCACTGCATAAAGACAACAGGTTCTCATGAGGGGGATAAAAACGATTAGGGTTGCAGTCAGACTAGTTCATATTACCCGCCATAATGGTCTGGTAATTAAGGGGGGGACGTCTATTGGGCTGAATGGAAACCTGACTCAGATTTTTATTATCACTGCATAAAGACAACAGGTTCTCATGAGGGGGATAAAAACGATTAGGTTGCAGTCAGAGTAGTTCATATTACCCGCCATAATGGTCTGGTAATTAAGGGGGGGACGTCTATTGGGCTGAATGGAAACCTGACTCAGATTTTTATTATCACTGCATAAAGACAACAGGTTCTCATGAGGGGGATAAAAACGATTAGGGTTGCAGTCAGACTAGTTCATATTACCCGCCATAATGGTCTGGTAATTAAGGGGGGGACGTCTATTGGGCTGAATGGAAACCTGACTCAGATTTTTATTATCACTGCATAAAGACAACAGGTTCTCATGAGGGGGATAAAAACGATTAGGTTGCAGTCAGAGTAGTTCATATTACCCGCCATAATGGTCTGGTAATTAAGGGGGGGACGTCTATTGGGCTGAATGGAAACCTGACTCAGATTTTTATTATCACTGCATAAAGACAACAGGTTCTCATGAGGGGGATAAAAACGATTAGGGTTGCAGTCAGACTAGTTCATATTACCCGCCATAATGGTCTGGTAATTAAGGGGGGGACGTCTATTGGGCTGAATGGAAACCTGACTCAGATTTTTATTATCACTGCATAAAGACAACAGGTTCTCATGAGGGGGATAAAAACGATTGGGTTGCAGTCAGACTAGTTCATATTACCCGCCATAATGGTCTGGTAATTAAGGGGGGGACGTCTATTGGGCTGAATGGAAACCTGACTCAGATTTTTATTATCACTGCATAAAGACAACAGGTTCTCATGAGGGGGATAAAAACGATTGGGTTGCAGTCAGACTAGTTCATATTACCCGCCATAATGGTCTGGTAATTAAGGGGGGGACGTCTATTGGGCTGAATGGAAACCTGACTCAGATTTTTATTATCACTGCATAAAGACAACAGGTTCTCATGAGGGGGATAAAAACGATTGGGTTGCAGTCAGACTAGTTCATATTACCCGCCATAATGGTCTGGTAATTAAGGGGGGGACGTCTATTGGGCTGAATGGAAACCTGACTCAGATTTTTATTATCACTGCATAAAGACAACAGGTTCTCATGAGGGGGATAAAAACGATTAGGTTGCAGTCAGAGTAGTTCATATTACCCGCCATAATGGTCTGGTAATTAAGGGGGGGACGTCTATTGGGCTGAATGGAAACCTGACTCAGATTTTTATTATCACTGCATAAAGACAACAGGTTCTCATGAGGGGGATAAAAACGATTGGGTTGCAGTCAGACTAGTTCATATTACCCGCCATAATGGTCTGGTAATTAAGGGGGGGACGTCTATTGGGCTGAATGGAAACCTGACTCAGATTTTTATTATCACTGCATAAAGACAACAGGTTCTCATGAGGGGGATAAAAACGATTAGGTTGCAGTCAGAGCTAGTTCATATTACCCGCCATAATGGTCTGGTAATTAAGGGGGGGACGTCTATTGGGCTGAATGGAAACCTGACTCAGATTTTTATTATCACTGCATAAAGACAACAGGTTCTCATGAGGGGGATAAAAACGATTAGGGTTGCAGTCAGAGTAGTTCATATTACCCGCCATAATGGTCTGGTAATTAAGGGGGGGACGTCTATTGGGCTGAATGGAAACCTGACTCAGATTTTTATTATCACTGCATAAAGACAACAGGTTCTCATGAGGGGGATAAAAACGATTGGGTTGCAGTCAGACTAGTTCATATTACCCGCCATAATGGTCTGGTAATTAAGGGGGGGACGTCTATTGGGCTGAATGGAAACCTGACTCAGATTTTTATTATCACTGCATAAAGACAACAGGTTCTCATGAGGGGGATAAAAACGATTGGGTTGCAGTCAGACTAGTTCATATTACCCGCCATAATGGTCTGGTAATTAAGGGGGGGACGTCTATTGGGCTGAATGGAAACCTGACTCAGATTTTTATTATCACTGCATAAAGACAACAGGTTCTCATGAGGGGGATAAAAACGATTGGGTTGCAGTCAGACTAGTTCATATTACCCGCCATAATGGTCTGGTAATTAAGGGGGGGACGTCTATTGGGCTGAATGGAAACCTGACTCAGATTTTTATTATCACTGCATAAAGACAACAGGTTCTCATGAGGGGGATAAAAACGATTAGGTTGCAGTCAGAGTAGTTCATATTACCCGCCATAATGGTCTGGTAATTAAGGGGGGGACGTCTATTGGGCTGAATGGAAACCTGACTCAGATTTTTATTATCACTGCATAAAGACAACAGGTTCTCATGAGGGGGATAAAAACGATTAGGGTTGCAGTCAGACTAGTTCATATTACCCGCCATAATGGTCTGGTAATAAGGGGGGGACGTCTATTGGGCTGAATGGAAACCTGACTCAGATTTTTATTATCACTGCATAAAGACAACAGGTTCTCATGAGGGGGATAAAAACGATTAGGGTTGCAGTCAGACTAGTTCATATTACCCGCCATAATGGTCTGGTAATTAAGGGGGGGACGTCTATTGGGCTGAATGGAAACCTGACTCAGATTTTTATTATCACTGCATAAAGACAACAGGTTCTCATGAGGGGGATAAAAACGATTGGGTTGCAGTCAGACTAGTTCATATTACCCGCCATAATGGTCTGGTAATTAAGGGGGGACGTCTATTGGGCTGAATGGAAACCTGACTCAGATTTTTATTATCACTGCATAAAGACAACAGGTTCTCATGAGGGGGATAAAAACGATTAGGTTGCAGTCAGAGTAGTTCATATTACCCGCCATAATGGTCTGGTAATTAAGGGGGGGACGTCTATTGGGCTGAATGGAAACCTGACTCAGATTTTTATTATCACTGCATAAAGACAACAGGTTCTCATGAGGGGGATAAAAACGATTAGGTTGCAGTCAGAGTAGTTCATATTACCCGCCATAATGGTCTGGTAATTAAGGGGGGGACGTCTATTGGGCTGAATGGAAACCTGACTCAGATTTTTATTATCACTGCATAAAGACAACAGGTTCTCATGAGGGGGATAAAAACGATTAGGGTTGCAGTCAGAGTAGTTCATATTACCCGCCATAATGGTCTGGTAATTAAGGGGGGGACGTCTATTGGGCTGAATGGAAACCTGACTCAGATTTTTATTATCACTGCATAAAGACAACAGGTTCTCATGAGGGGGATAAAAACGATTAGGGTTGCAGTCAGAGTAGTTCATATTACCCGCCATAATGGTCTGGTAATAAGGGGGGGACGTCTATTGGGCTGAATGGAAACCTGACTCAGATTTTTATTATCACTGCATAAAGACAACAGGTTCTCATGAGGGGGATAAAAACGATTAGGGTTGCAGTCAGACTAGTTCATATTACCCGCCATAATGGTCTGGTAATTAAGGGGGGGACGTCTATTGGGCTGAATGGAAACCTGACTCAGATTTTTATTATCACTGCATAAAGACAACAGGTTCTCATGAGGGGGATAAAAACGATTAGGGTTGCAGTCAGAGTAGTTCATATTACCCGCCATAATGGTCTGGTAATTAAGGGGGGGACGTCTATTGGGCTGAATGGAAACCTGACTCAGATTTTTATTATCACTGCATAAAGACAACAGGTTCTCATGAGGGGGATAAAAACGATTGGGTTGCAGTCAGACTAGTTCATATTACCCGCCATAATGGTCTGGTAATTAAGGGGGGGACGTCTATTGGGCTGAATGGAAACCTGACTCAGATTTTTATTATCACTGCATAAAGACAACAGGTTCTCATGAGGGGGATAAAAACGATTGGGTTGCAGTCAGACTAGTTCATATTACCCGCCATAATGGTCTGGTAATTAAGGGGGGGACGTCTATTGGGCTGAATGGAAACCTGACTCAGATTTTTATTATCACTGCATAAAGACAACAGGTTCTCATGAGGGGGATAAAAACGATTAGGTTGCAGTCAGAGCTAGTTCATATTACCCGCCATAATGGTCTGGTAATTAAGGGGGGGACGTCTATTGGGCTGAATGGAAACCTGACTCAGATTTTTATTATCACTGCATAAAGACAACAGGTTCTCATGAGGGGGATAAAAACGATTGGGTTGCAGTCAGACTAGTTCATATTACCCGCCATAATGGTCTGGTAATTAAGGGGGGGACGTCTATTGGGCTGAATGGAAACCTGACTCAGATTTTTATTATCACTGCATAAAGACAACAGGTTCTCATGAGGGGGATAAAAACGATTAGGTTGCAGTCAGACTAGTTCATATTACCCGCCATAATGGTCTGGTAATTAAGGGGGGGACGTCTATTGGGCTGAATGGAAACCTGACTCAGATTTTTATTATCACTGCATAAAGACAACAGGTTCTCATGAGGGGGATAAAAACGATTGGGTTGCAGTCAGACTAGTTCATATTACCCGCCATAATGGTCTGGTAATTAAGGGGGGGACGTCTATTGGGCTGAATGGAAACCTGACTCAGATTTTTATTATCACTGCATAAAGACAACAGGTTCTCATGAGGGGGATAAAAACGATTAGGTTGCAGTCAGACTAGTTCATATTACCCGCCATAATGGTCTGGTAATTAAGGGGGGGACGTCTATTGGGCTGAATGGAAACCTGACTCAGATTTTTATTATCACTGCATAAAGACAACAGGTTCTCATGAGGGGGATAAAAACGATTGGGTTGCAGTCAGACTAGTTCATATTACCCGCCATAATGGTCTGGTAATTAAGGGGGGGACGTCTATTGGGCTGAATGGAAACCTGACTCAGATTTTTATTATCACTGCATAAAGACAACAGGTTCTCATGAGGGGGATAAAAACGATTAGGTTGCAGTCAGAGCTAGTTCATATTACCCGCCATAATGGTCTGGTAATTAAGGGGGGGACGTCTATTGGGCTGAATGGAAACCTGACTCAGATTTTTATTATCACTGCATAAAGACAACAGGTTCTCATGAGGGGGATAAAAACGATTGGGTTGCAGTCAGACTAGTTCATATTACCCGCCATAATGGTCTGGTAATTAAGGGGGGGACGTCTATTGGGCTGAATGGAAACCTGACTCAGATTTTTATTATCACTGCATAAAGACAACAGGTTCTCATGAGGGGGATAAAAACGATTAGGTTGCAGTCAGACTAGTTCATATTACCCGCCATAATGGTCTGGTAATTAAGGGGGGGACGTCTATTGGGCTGAATGGAAACCTGACTCAGATTTTTATTATCACTGCATAAAGACAACAGGTTCTCATGAGGGGGATAAAAACGATTGGGTTGCAGTCAGACTAGTTCATATTACCCGCCATAATGGTCTGGTAATTAAGGGGGGGACGTCTATTGGGCTGAATGGAAACCTGACTCAGATTTTTATTATCACTGCATAAAGACAACAGGTTCTCATGAGGGGGATAAAAACGATTAGGTTGCAGTCAGACTAGTTCATATTACCCGCCATAATGGTCTGGTAATTAAGGGGGGGACGTCTATTGGGCTGAATGGAAACCTGACTCAGATTTTTATTATCACTGCATAAAGACAACAGGTTCTCATGAGGGGGATAAAAACGATTGGGTTGCAGTCAGACTAGTTCATATTACCCGCCATAATGGTCTGGTAATTAAGGGGGGGACGTCTATTGGGCTGAATGGAAACCTGACTCAGATTTTTATTATCACTGCATAAAGACAACAGGTTCTCATGAGGGGGATAAAAACGATTAGGTTGCAGTCAGACTAGTTCATATTACCCGCCATAATGGTCTGGTAATTAAGGGGGGGACGTCTATTGGGCTGAATGGAAACCTGACTCAGATTTTTATTATCACTGCATAAAGACAACAGGTTCTCATGAGGGGGATAAAAACGATTGGGTTGCAGTCAGACTAGTTCATATTACCCGCCATAATGGTCTGGTAACTAAGGGGGGGACGTCTATTGGGCTGAATGGAAACCTGACTCAGATTTTTATTATCACTGCATAAAGACAACAGGTTCTCATGAGGGGGATAAAAACGATTAGGTTGCAGTCAGAGTAGTTCATATTACCCGCCATAATGGTCTGGTAATTAAGGGGGGGACGTCTATTGGGCTGAATGGAAACCTGACTCAGATTTTTATTATCACTGCATAAAGACAACAGGTTCTCATGAGGGGGATAAAAACGATTGGGTTGCAGTCAGACTAGTTCATATTACCCGCCATAATGGTCTGGTAATTAAGGGGGGGACGTCTATTGGGCTGAATGGAAACCTGACTCAGATTTTTATTATCACTGCATAAAGACAACAGGTTCTCATGAGGGGGATAAAAACGATTAGGTTGCAGTCAGAGTAGTTCATATTACCCGCCATAATGGTCTGGTAATTAAGGGGGGGACGTCTATTGGGCTGAATGGAAACCTGACTCAGATTTTTATTATCACTGCATAAAGACAACAGGTTCTCATGAGGGGGATAAAAACGATTGGGTTGCAGTCAGACTAGTTCATATTACCCGCCATAATGGTCTGGTAATTAAGGGGGGACGTCTATTGGGCTGAATGGAAACCTGACTCAGATTTTTATTATCACTGCATAAAGACAACAGGTTCTCATGAGGGGGATAAAAACGATTGGGTTGCAGTCAGACTAGTTCATATTACCCGCCATAATGGTCTGGTAATTAAGGGGGGGACGTCTATTGGGCTGAATGGAAACCTGACTCAGATTTTTATTATCACTGCATAAAGACAACAGGTTCTCATGAGGGGGATAAAAACGATTAGGTTGCAGTCAGACTAGTTCATATTACCCGCCATAATGGTCTGGTAATTAAGGGGGGGACGTCTATTGGGCTGAATGGAAACCTGACTCAGATTTTTATTATCACTGCATAAAGACAACAGGTTCTCATGAGGGGGATAAAAACGATTGGGTTGCAGTCAGACTAGTTCATATTACCCGCCATAATGGTCTGGTAATTAAGGGGGGGACGTCTATTGGGCTGAATGGAAACCTGACTCAGATTTTTATTATCACTGCATAAAGACAACAGGTTCTCATGAGGGGGATAAAAACGATTAGGTTGCAGTCAGAGTAGTTCATATTACCCGCCATAATGGTCTGGTAATTAAGGGGGGGACGTCTATTGGGCTGAATGGAAACCTGACTCAGATTTTTATTATCACTGCATAAAGACAACAGGTTCTCATGAGGGGGATAAAAACGATTGGGTTGCAGTCAGACTAGTTCATATTACCCGCCATAATGGTCTGGTAATTAAGGGGGGGACGTCTATTGGGCTGAATGGAAACCTGACTCAGATTTTTATTATCACTGCATAAAGACAACAGGTTCTCATGAGGGGGATAAAAACGATTAGGGTTGCAGTCAGACTAGTTCATATTACCCGCCATAATGGTCTGGTAATTAAGGGGGGGACGTCTATTGGGCTGAATGGAAACCTGACTCAGATTTTTATTATCACTGCATAAAGACAACAGGTTCTCATGAGGGGGATAAAAACGATTGGGTTGCAGTCAGACTAGTTCATATTACCCGCCATAATGGTCTGGTAATTAAGGGGGGGACGTCTATTGGGCTGAATGGAAACCTGACTCAGATTTTTATTATCACTGCATAAAGACAACAGGTTCTCATGAGGGGGATAAAAACGATTAGGTTGCAGTCAGACTAGTTCATATTACCCGCCATAATGGTCTGGTAATTAAGGGGGGGACGTCTATTGGGCTGAATGGAAACCTGACTCAGATTTTTATTATCACTGCATAAAGACAACAGGTTCTCATGAGGGGGATAAAAACGATTGGGTTGCAGTCAGACTAGTTCATATTACCCGCCATAATGGTCTGGTAATTAAGGGGGGGACGTCTATTGGGCTGAATGGAAACCTGACTCAGATTTTTATTATCACTGCATAAAGACAACAGGTTCTCATGAGGGGGATAAAAACGATTGGGTTGCAGTCAGACTAGTTCATATTACCCGCCATAATGGTCTGGTAATTAAGGGGGGGACGTCTATTGGGCTGAATGGAAACCTGACTCAGATTTTTATTATCACTGCATAAAGACAACAGGTTCTCATGAGGGGGATAAAAACGATTGGGTTGCAGTCAGACTAGTTCATATTACCCGCCATAATGGTCTGGTAATTAAGGGGGGGACGTCTATTGGGCTGAATGGAAACCTGACTCAGATTTTTATTATCACTGCATAAAGACAACAGGTTCTCATGAGGGGGATAAAAACGATTAGGTTGCAGTCAGAGCTAGTTCATATTACCCGCCATAATGGTCTGGTAATTAAGGGGGGGACGTCTATTGGGCTGAATGGAAACCTGACTCAGATTTTTATTATCACTGCATAAAGACAACAGGTTCTCATGAGGGGGATAAAAACGATTGGGTTGCAGTCAGACTAGTTCATATTACCCGCCATAATGGTCTGGTAATTAAGGGGGGACGTCTATTGGGCTGAATGGAAACCTGACTCAGATTTTTATTATCACTGCATAAAGACAACAGGTTCTCATGAGGGGGATAAAAACGATTGGGTTGCAGTCAGACTAGTTCATATTACCCGCCATAATGGTCTGGTAATTAAGGGGGGGACGTCTATTGGGCTGAATGGAAACCTGACTCAGATTTTTATTATCACTGCATAAAGACAACAGGTTCTCATGAGGGGGATAAAAACGATTAGGTTGCAGTCAGAGTAGTTCATATTACCCGCCATAATGGTCTGGTAATTAAGGGGGGGACGTCTATTGGGCTGAATGGAAACCTGACTCAGATTTTTATTATCACTGCATAAAGACAACAGGTTCTCATGAGGGGGATAAAAACGATTGGGTTGCAGTCAGACTAGTTCATATTACCCGCCATAATGGTCTGGTAATTAAGGGGGGGACGTCTATTGGGCTGAATGGAAACCTGACTCAGATTTTTATTATCACTGCATAAAGACAACAGGTTCTCATGAGGGGGATAAAAACGATTAGGTTGCAGTCAGAGTAGTTCATATTACCCGCCATAATGGTCTGGTAATTAAGGGGGGGACGTCTATTGGGCTGAATGGAAACCTGACTCAGATTTTTATTATCACTGCATAAAGACAACAGGTTCTCATGAGGGGGATAAAAACGATTGGGTTGCAGTCAGACTAGTTCATATTACCCGCCATAATGGTCTGGTAATTAAGGGGGGGACGTCTATTGGGCTGAATGGAAACCTGACTCAGATTTTTATTATCACTGCATAAGACAACAGGTTCTCATGAGGGGGATAAAAACGATTAGGTTGCAGTCAGAGTAGTTCATATTACCCGCCATAATGGTCTGGTAATTAAGGGGGGGACGTCTATTGGGCTGAATGGAAACCTGACTCAGATTTTTATTATCACTGCATAAAGACAACAGGTTCTCATGAGGGGGATAAAAACGATTAGGGTTGCAGTCAGAGTAGTTCATATTACCCGCCATAATGGTCTGGTAATTAAGGGGGGGACGTCTATTGGGCTGAATGGAAACCTGACTCAGATTTTTATTATCACTGCATAAAGACAACAGGTTCTCATGAGGGGGATAAAAACGATTGGGTTGCAGTCAGACTAGTTCATATTACCCGCCATAATGGTCTGGTAAACAGATGGGGGGCGTTTATTGGGCTGAATGGAAACCTGACTCAGATTTTTATTATCACTGCATAAAGACAACAGGTTCTCATGAGGGGGATAAAAACGATTAGGTTGCAGTCAGAGTAGTTCATATTACCCGCCATAATGGTCTGGTAATTAAGGGGGGGACGTCTATTGGGCTGAATGGAAACCTGACTCAGATTTTTATTATCACTGCATAAAGACAACAGGTTCTCATGAGGGGGATAAAAACGATTGGGTTGCAGTCAGACTAGTTCATATTACCCGCCATAATGGTCTGGTAATTAAGGGGGGGACGTCTATTGGGCTGAATGAAAACCTGACTCAGATTTTTGGTTGGTTATTCCTTGAATAATCAACCTATGTTTCATGATAATGGTCAACCTCTCCGATTCGGCTCAAATTTTTTTCTGGACGTTTCATGATGTCCCTGATCAAAAAAGGTCAATGTCCGTCCGCCGTCCGCCGTCCGCCGTCCGCCGTACGCCGTACGCCGTCCGCCGTCCATTGTCCACGCCGTTTTTGGTAGTAGAAAATGTTCTAAAAATCTGAAATTTGGGTCAGGGGTCTGTTCCCAGCCGAGATGGGTCCTCGAAACATTTTCAGCCCGATCGGACCAAATTTGGAGGGGGTAGGGGTCAAAATGTGTTTTTTGAAAAATGGATTTTCGAGGTTTTGGGTGATTTAGGCGAGTGGGGTGTCATTTTCCACTAAATTTTGGACGCTGAATCCAATAAAATGGGTCCCAGAACAATTGGCACCCACTGGAAGAAGTAATGGGTCAAATTGGGTATTTATTACCCATGTAGGTGACTTCAGCCGAATAGACAAACAAAACACATCGTCATATCCTGTTGTTTATAACCAGCTGTTAAACTTAGCAACCAATTTTGAGCAGTTGCCTACAATTCTTTTTACTGTCCGAGCTTTTTATTCGTACCATTCAATTCAATTTAATACAATTATTATAGCCTTCTAAATTACCCACGTTTTCTCAATATTATATTAGTAAATTAGTGTCGTAGTGCCCCATACATACACCCATCTTGAATATGTGTTTTCGGGATTTCTGCTACCTAGGCGAGTAGGGTGTCATTTTCCACTAAATTTTGAACGCTGAGTCCAATAAAATGGGTCCCAGAACAATTGGCACCCACTGGAAGAAGTAATGGGTCAAATTGGGTATTTATTACCCAATTTGATTGTGTTTTCGGGATTTCTGCTACCTAGGGCGTGTGGGGTATCATTTTCCACTAAATGTTGGACGCTGAATTCAATGATGTGTGTCCCAGAACGATTGGCACCCACCGAAAGAAGTTATGGGTCAAATGGGTATGTATCCACCCATTTGGTATGTGTCAGGATTTCTGGTACCTGGGCGTGTGGGGTATCATATTCCACTAAATTTGGACCCTGAATCGATTGAAATGGGTCTGAGACCCGCCACACCCACTGTTTCCCCCATTCGAGGAATAACCAACCCGTGTGTAAGAATTGCAGCGTTTTTGATCAGGACATCAGGAAACGTCCAGAAAAAAGTTTTGAGCCGAATCGGAGAGTTGACCATTATCATGAAAACTAGGTTGAGTTATTCAAGGGAATAACCAACCAAAAGAGGGGAAAATACTAAATGGAAATAAACGTAAAACTAACTAAAATAAATTAAACACTAAAATAAATAAACTAAAAAAAAAATAAACTAACTAACTAAACTAAATAAATAAACTAAAATAAATAACAGTGGACACGCACAAGGAAGGATGTGAGGGAAAATGTACACCGATTAATGGGTCCCAGAACAATTGGCACCCACTGGAAGAAGTTATGGTCAAATTGGGTATTTATTACCCGAATTGATTATGTGTTTTCGGGATTTCTGATACCTAGGAGTGTGGGGTATCATAGTCCACTAAATTTGGACGCTGAATTCAATGGTGTGTGCTCCCAGAAACGATTGGCACCCACCGGAAGAAGTTATGGGTCAAAATGGGTATGTATCACCCCTTTTGTATGTGTCAGGATTCTGGTGCCTAGTCGTGTCTGGGGTATCATATTCCACTAAATTTTGGGCCCTGAATCGATTGGAATGGTCTGGGGACCCGCCACACCACTGTTTCCCCCATTCGAGGAATAACCATACCGTGTGTAAGAATTTGCAGATTTTTTTTGATCAGGACATCATGAAACGCCCAGAAAAAAATTTTGAGCCGAATCGGAGAGCGTTGACCATTATCATGAAACATAGGTTGATTATTCAATGGGAATAACCACCAAAAGGTCAGGTCCGTCCGCCGTACCTGGTCCCACGCCGTTTTTGGTAGTAGAAATTTCTAAAAATCTGATAAACTTTGAGGGTCAGGGGGTCCTCCTGTTCCCGGCACGAGACGGATCCCTCGAAACTTTTCAGCCCGATCGGAACAAATTTGGAGGGGTAGGGGTCAAAATGTGTTTTTTGAAAATGGATTTTCGAGATTTGGGCGATCTAGGCGAGTAGGGTGTCATTTTCACTAAATGTTGGACGCCATCGAGGTTTCCATTCAGCCCATAACGTCCCCCCCTTATTACCAGACCATAAGGCGGTAAAATGAACTACTCTGACTGCAACCTAACTTTTTTATCCCCTCATGAGAACCTGTTGTCTTATGCGTAGGAAAAATCTGAGAAAGTTTTTCCAGCCCCAATAAAGCCCCACCTGTTTACCAGACCATTATGACGGTTAATATGAACTAGTCTGACTGCAACCCACGTTTTTTATCCCCCTCATGAGAACCTGTTGTCTTTATGCAGTGATATAAACTAGTCAGGTTTCCATTCAGCCCAATAACTCCCCCCCTCTTAATTACCAGACCATTATGGCGGGTAATATGAACTACTCACGTGCAACCTACATCGTTTTTTATCCCCCTCATGAGAACCTTGTTTCTTTATGAGTGATAATAAAAATCTGAGATTTCCATTCAGCCCAATGACCTCCCCTGTTTACCAGACCATTATGCGGGTATATGAACTATCTGACTGCAACCCAATCGTTTTTACCCCCTCATGAGAACCTGTTGTCTTTATGCAGTGATAATAAAAATCTGAGATCGGTTTCCATTCAGCCCAAAACGTCCCCCTTGTTTACCAGACCATTACGTGTAATATGAACTATCTGACTGCCCCCCATCATTTTTATCCCCCTCATGAGAACCTGTTGTCTTTATGCAGTGATAATAAAATCTGATCAGGTTTCCATTCAGCCCAATAGACGTCCCCCCCCCTAATTACCAGACCATTATGGCGGGTAATATGAACTAGTCTGACTGCAACCCAATCGTTTTTATCCCCCTCATGAGAACCTTGTTGTCTTTATGCAGTGATAATAAAATCTGAGTCAGGTTTCCATTCCAGCCCAATAACGTCCCCCCTCCTTAATTACCAGACCATTGGGCGGTAATATGAACTAGTCCTGACTGCAACCCAATCGTTTTTATCCCCCTCATGAGAACCTGTTGCTTTATGCAGTATATAAAAAATCTGAGTCAGTTTCCATTCAGCCCAATCGCCGTCCCCTTCCTAATACCTAGGACCTTATGATGTCGGCAGAATAAATATAAACGTACATGCTGTACCCCATCTAAATTCTGTTTTACCATCTGCACCTCATTATGAAACAGTTGATTTATCATTCTCTTTATAATAATCATGGCCTAGTTATATGCAGCTACAAATAACTAAAGAGGTTCCATCAGCCCAATAAACGCCCCCATCTTGTTTACCAGACCTTATTACGGGTAATATGAACTAGTCTGACTGCAACCCAATCTTTTTTATCCCCCTCATGAGAACCTGTTGTCTTTATGCAGTGATAATAAAATCTGATGTTTCCATTCAGCCCAATAGACGTCCCCCCCCTTAATTCCAAACCATTATCGGGTAATATGAACTAGTCTGACTGCAACCATATCGTTTTATCCCCCTCATGAGAACCTGTTGTCTTTGCAGTGATAATAAAATCTGAGTCAGTTTTCCATTCAGCCCAATAGACGTCCCCCCCTTAATTACCAGACCATTATGGCGGGTAATATGAACTACTCTGACTGCAACCTAATCGTTTTTATCCCCCTCATGAGAACCTGTTGTCTTTATGCAGTGATAATAAAAATCTGAGTCAGGTTTCCATTCAGCCCAATAGACGTCCCCCCCTTAATTACCAGACCATTATGGCGGGTATATGAACTATCTGACTGCACCCAATCGTTTTTATCCCCCTCATGAGAACCTGTTGTCTTTATGCAGTGATAATAAAATCTGAGTCAGGTTTCCATTCAGCCCAATAGACGTCCCCCCCTTAATTACCAGACCATTATGGCGGTAATATAACTACTCTGACTGCAACCTAATCTTTTTTATCCCCCTCATGAGAACCTGTTGTCTTTATGCAGTGATAATAAAAATCTGAGTCGTTTTCCATTCAGCCCAATAACGTCCCCCTCTTTTACCAGACCATTATCGGGTAATATGAACTATCTGACTGCAACCCAATCGTTTTTATCCCCCTCATGAGAACCTGTTGTCTTTATGCAGTGATAATAAAAATCTGAGTCAGGTTTCCATTCAGCCCAATAGACGTCCCCCCTCAATTACCAGACCATTATGGCGGGTAATATGAACTTCTGACTGCAACCAAATCGTTTTTATCCCCCTCATGAGAACCTGTTGTCTTTATGCAGTGATAATAAAAATCTGAGAAGGTTTCCATTCAGCCCAATGACGTCCCCCCTTTTACCAGACCATTATGCGGGTAATATGAACTGTCTGACTGCAACCCAATCGTTTTTATCCCCCTCATGAGAACCTGTTGTCTTTATGCAGTGATAATAAAATCTGAGTCAGGTTTCCATTCAGCCCAATAGACGTCCCCCCTTAATTACCAGACCATTAGGCGGGTAATATGAACTAGTCTGACTGCAACCCAATCGTTTTTATCCCCCTCATGAGAACCTGTTGTCTTTATGCAGTGATAATAAAAATCTGAGTCAGGTTTCCATTCACCCCAATAGACGTCCCCCCCTTAATTACCAGACCATTATGGCGGGTAATATGAACTTCTGACTGCCCCAATCGTTTTTATCCCCCTCATGAGAACCTGTTGTCTTATGCAGTGATAATAAAAACTGAGAGGTTTCCATTCAGCCCAACTCCCCCCCCCTTTAATTACCAGACCATTATGGCGGGTAATATGAACTACTCTGACTGCAACCTAATCGTTTTTATCCCCCTCATGAGAACCTGTTGTCTTTATGCAGTGATAATAAAAATCTGAGTCAGGTTTCCATTCACCCAATAACTCGCCCCCCTTTTTTACCAGACCATTATGCGGGTAATATGAACTATCTGACTGCAACCCAATCGTTTTTCCCCCTCATGAGAACCTGTTGTCTTATGCAGTGATAATAAAAATCTGAGTCAGGTTTCCTTCAGCCCAATAAACGTCCCCCCTTGTTTACCGACCATTATGGCGGTTAATATGAACTAGTCTGACTGCAACCCAATCGTTTTTATCCCCCTCATGAGAACCTGTTGTCTTTATGCAGTGATAAAAAAATCTGAGAAGGTTTCCATTCAGCCCAATAAACGTCCCCCCTTGTTTACCAGACCATTATGGGGTAATATGAACTAGTCTGACTGCACCCAATCGTTTTTATCCCCCTCATGAGAACCTGTTGTCTTATGCAGTGATAATAAAATCTGATCAGGTTTCCATTCAGCCCAATAGACGTCCCCCTCCTTAATTACCAGACCATTATGGGGGTAATATGAACTACTCTGACTGCAACCTAATCGTTTTTATCCCCCTCATGAGAACCTGTTGTCTTTATGCAGTGATAATAAAAATCTGAGTCAGGTTTCCATTCAGCCCAATAGACGTCCCCCCTTGATTACCAGACCATTATGACGGGTAATATGAACTAGTCTGACTGCAACCCAATCGTTTTTATCCCCCTCATGAGAACCTGTTGTCTTTATGCAGTGATAATAAAAATCTGAGAAAGGTTTCCATTCAGCCCAATAGACGTCCCCCCCTTAATTACCAGACCATTATGGCGGGTAATATGAACTACTCTGACTGCAACCTAATCGTTTTTATCCCCCTCATGAGAACCTGTTGTCTTTATGCAGTGTAATAAAAATCTGAGAGGTTTCCATTCAGCCCAATAAACGTCCCCCCTCTTGTTTACCAGACCATTATGCGGGTAATATGAACTAGTCTGACTGCAACCCAATCGTTTTTATCCCCCTCATGAGAACCTGTTGTCTTTATGCAGTGTAATAAAAATCTGAGTCAGGTTTCCATCACCCCAATAGACGTCCCCCCTTAATTACCAGACCATTATGGCGGGTAATATGAACTACTCTGACTGCACCAACCTACACGTTTTTATCCCCCTCATGAGAACCTGTTGTCTTTATGCAGTGATAATAAACGCTGCAATTCTTACACACGGGTTGGTTATTCCTCGAACATGGCGCACAGTGAGTGTGGTGGGTCCCGGATCCATTCCAATCGATTCAGGGTCCTAAATTTAGTGGAAAATGATACCCCACACGCCTAGGTATCAGAAATCTCGAAAACACGTATTCAAAACGGGTGATATATACCCAATTTCACCCATAACTTCTTCCAGTGGGGGCCAATCGTTCTGGGACCCGTTTCATTGGAGTCAGCGTCCAAATTTAGTGGAAAATGACACCCTACTCGCCTAGATCGCCCAAAATCTCGAAAATCCATTTCAAAACACATTTTGACCCCTACCCCCTCCAAATTTGTTCCGATCGGGCTGAAAAGTTTCGAGGATCCGTCTCGGCCGGGAACAGACCCCTGACCCAAATTTCAGATTTTTAGAAAATTTTCTACTACCAAAAACGGCGTGGACAATGTACGGCGGACGGACCTTACCTTTTGGTTGGTTATTCCTGAATAATCAACCTATGTTTCATGATAATGGTCAACCTCTCCGATTCGGCCAAATTTTTTTCTGGGCGTTTCATGATGTCCTGATCAAAAAAATCTGCAAATTCTTACACACGGGTTGGTTATTCCTCGAATGGGGGAAACAGTGGGTGTGGCGGGTCCCAGACCCATTCCAATCGATTCAGGGCCCAAAATTTAGTGGAATATGATACCCCACACGACTAGGCACCAGAAATCCTACACATACAAAATGGGTGGATACATACCCATTTTGACCCATAACTTCTTCCGGTGGTGCCAATCGTTCTGGGACACACACATTGAATTCAGCGTCCAAAATTTAGTGGAAAATGATACCCACACGCCTAGGTATCAGAAATCCCGAAAACACATAATCAATTCGGGTAATAAATACCCAATTTGACCCATAACTTCTTCCAGTGGGTGCCAATTGTTCTGGGACCCATTAATCGGTGTACATTTTCCCTCCATCCTTCCTTGTGCGTGTCCACTGTTATTTATTTTAGTTTATTTATTTAGTTTAGTTTAGTTTAGTTTATTTTTTTTAGTTTATTTATTTATTTAGTGTTTATTTATTTTAGTTAGTTTTAGTTTATTTCAATTTAGTATTTTCCCTCCTTTGGTTGGTTTTCCTTGAATAATCAACCTATGTTTTATGATAATGGTCAACCTCTCCATTCGGCTCAAATTTTTTTCTGGACGTTCATGATGTCCTGATCAAAAACGCTGCAAATTCTTACACACGGGTTGGTTTTTCCTCGAATGGGGAAACAGTGGTGTGGCGGGTCTCAGACCCATTTCATCGATTCAGGGTCCAAAATTTAGTGGAATATGATACCCCACACGCCCAGTACCAGAAATCCTGACACATACCAAATGGTGGATACATACCATTTTGACCCATAACTTTCTTTCGGTGGGTGCCAATCTTCTGGGAACACACATCATTGAATTCAGCGTCCAACATTTAGTGGAAAATGATACCCACACACCCTAGGTAGCAGAAATCCCGAAACACAATCAATTGGTAATAAATACCCAATTTACCCATTACTTCTTCAAGTGGTGCCAATTGTTCTGGGACCCTTTTATGGACTCAGCGTTTCAAAATTTAGTGGAAAATGACACCCCTACTCGCCTAGGTAGCAGAAATCCCGAAAACACTATTCAGATGGTGTTATGTATGGGCACATACGACACTAATTTACTAAATAATATTGAGAAAACGTGGGTAATTTAGAAGGCTTATAATTGTAATTATGAATTGAATGGTACAAATAAAAGCTCGGACAGTAAAAAGAATTGTAGGCAACTGCTCAAAATTGGTTGCTAAGTTTAACAGCTGGTTTAAACAACAGGATATGACGATGTGTTTTGTTTGTCTATTCGGCTGAAGTCACCTACATGGTAATAAATACCAATTTGACCCATTCTTCTCCAGTGGGTGCCAATTGTTCTGGGACCCATTTTATTGGATTCAGCGTCCAAATTTAGTGGAAAATGACACCCCACTCGCCTAAATCACCCAAACCTCGAAAATCCATTTTTCAAAAAACACATTTTGACCCTACCCCCTCCAATTTGGTCCGATCGGGCTGAAATGTTTCGGGAGACCCATCTCGCTGGGGAACTACCCCTGACCCAATTTCAGATTTTTAGAACATTTTCTACTCCAAAAACGGCGTGGACAATGGACGGCGGACGGCGTACGGCGTACGTGCGGCGGCGGGCGGACGGCGGAGGACATTGACCTTTTTGATATACACATGAAACTCCAGAAAAATTTTGAGCCGATCGGAGAGGGTTGACATTATCATGAAAACATAGGTTGATTTTCAAGGAATACCAACCAAAATTGAGTCATTTTCATTCAGCCCAATAGACGTCCCCCCTTAATTACCAACCATTATGGCGGTGTCTTGAACTACGTCCTGACTGCAACCCAATCGTTTTTTATCCCCCTCATGAGAACCTGTTGTCTTTATGCAGTGATATAAAATCTGACTCAGTTTTTCATTCACCCAATAGACGTCCCCCCCTTAATTACCAGACCATTATGGCGGATAATATGAACTACTCTGACTGCACCCTAATCATTTTTATCCCCCTCATGAGAACCTGTTTGTCTTTATGCAGTGATACAAAAATCTGAGAATGGTTTCCATTCAGCCCAATAAACGCCCCCATCATTTACCAGACCATTATGACGGGTAAAAGAACTAGTCTGACTGCAACCCAATCGTTTTTATCCCCCTCATGAGAACCTGTTTGTCTTGCGTGATAATAAAAATCTGGTCAGTTTCCATTCACCCAATAGACGTCCCCCCCCTCAATTACCAGACAATATGCGGGTAATATGAACTACTCTGACTGCACACCTAATCGTTTTTATCCCCCTCATGAGAACCTGTTTGTCTTTATGCAGTGATAATAAAAATCTAGTCAGGTTTCCATTCAGCCCAATAGACGTCCCCCCTTATTACGACCATTATGGCGGGTAATATGACTACTCTGACTGCAACCTAATCGTTTTTATCCCCCTCATGAGAACCTGTTGTCATTATGCAGTGATAATAAAAACTGAGTCAGGTTTCCATTCAGCCCAATAACGCCCCATCATGTTTACACAGACCATTATGACGGGTAACGAACTATGTCTGACTGCAACCCAATTGTTTTTATCCCCCTCATGAAACCTGTTGTCTTCATGCAGTGATAATAAAAATCTGAGTCAGGTTTCATTCAGCCCAAATGGTACCCCCTTGTTTACCTAACCATTATGGCGGGTAAAGATGATCTAGTCTGACTGCAACCCAATCGTTTTTATCCCCCTCATAGAACCTGTTGTCTTTATGCAGTGATAATAAAAATCTGAGAGGTTTTTCCATTCAGCCCAATAAACGTCCCCCCCTTATTACCAGACCATTATGACGGGTATATGAACTCGTCTGACTGCAACCCATCGTTTTTTATCCCCCTCAGGAGAACTTGTTGTTCTTTATGCAGTGATAATAAAATCTGAGTCGGTTTCCATGTCAGCCCATATACGTCCCCCCCCACCCTTAATTTACCAGACCATTATGGTGGGTAATATGAACTACTCCTGACTGCAACCCATCGTTTTTATCCCCTCATGAGAACTTTGTTGTCTTTATGCAGTGATAATAAAATCTGAGTCAGGTTTCCATTCAGCCAATAAGACGCCCCCCACATTGATTACCAGACCATTATGACGGGTAATATGAACTAGTCTGACTGGCACCCAATCGTTTTTATCCCCCTCATGAGAACCTGTTGTCTTATGCAGTGATAATAAATCTGAGAAAGGTTTCCATTCAGCCCAATAGACGTCCCCTCCCTTAATTACCGACCTTATGGGGCGGTAATATGAACTCTCTGACTGCAACCTAATCGTTTTAATCCCCCTCATGAGAACCTGTTGTCTTTATGCAGTGATATAAAAATCTGAAAAGGTTTCCATTCAGCCCAATAAACCCCCCATCTTGTTTACCAGACCATTATGACGGGTAATATGAACTAGTCTGCCTGCAACCCAATCGTTTTATATCCCCCTCATGAGAACCTGTTGTCTTTATGCAGTGTAATAAAAACTGAGTCAGTGTTTCCATTCAGCCCAATAGACTCCCCCCCTTAATTACCAGACCATTATGGGGTAATATGACTACCTGATGCCAACCTAATCGTTTTATCCCCCTCATGAGAACCTGTTTGTCTTTATGCGTGATAATAAAACTGCGCAAATTCTTTCACCACGGGTTGGTTATTCCTCGCAACATGGCGCACAGTGGTGTGGTGGGTCCCGGAATCCATTCCAATTCGATTCAGGGTCCTAACATTTATGGAAAAATGATACCCCACACGCCTAGTATCAGAAATCTCGAACACGTATTCAAAAACGGGTGATATATACCCATTTCACATCACCCACTAACTCTATTTAACTTTCTTCCGTGGGGGCCAATCGTTCTGGGACCCGTTTCATGAGGTCCA
>CM034009.1:9220479-9234261 GCA_019603395.1 Cyrtorhinus lividipennis | reverse complement strand
ATCCCCCTCATGAGAACCTGTTGTCTTTATGCAGTGATAATAAAAATCTGAGTCAGGTTTCCATTCAGCCCAATAGACGTCCCCCCCTAATTACCAGACCATTATGGGGGTAATATGAACTAGTCTGACTGCAACCCAATCGTTTTTATCCCCCTCATGAGAACCTGTTGTCTTATGCAGTGATATAAAAAATCTGAGTCAGGTTTCCATTCAGCCCAATAGACGTCCCCCCCTAATTACCAGACCATTATGGCGGGTAATAGAACTACTCTGACTGCAACCTAATCTTTTTATCCCCCTCATGAGAACCTGTTGTCTTTATGCAGTGTAAAAAAATCTGAGATAGGTTTCCATTCAGCCCAATAAACGCCCCTCTGTTTACCAGACCATTATGCGGGTAATATGACTAGTCTGACTGCAACCCAATCGTTTTTTCCCCCTCATGAGAACCTGTTGTCTTTATGCAGTGATAATAAAAATCTGAGTCAGGTTTCCATTCAGCCCAATAGACGTCCCCCCCTAATTACCAGACCATTATGGCGGGTAATATGAACTACTCTGACTGCAACCTAATCGTTTTTATCCCCCTCATGAGAACCTGTTGTCTTTATGCAGTGATAATAAAATCTGAAGGTTTCCATTCAGCCCAATAACGCCCCCCTGTTTACCAGACCATTATGCGGGTAATATGAACTAGTCTGACTGCAACCCAATCGTTTTTATCCCCCTCATGAGAACCTGTTGTCTTTATGCAGTGATAAAAAATCTGAGTCAGGTTTCCATTCAGCCCAATAGACGTCCCCCCTTAATTACCAGACCATTATGGCGGGTAATATGAACTAGTCTGACTGCAACCAATCGTTTTTATCCCCCTCATGAGAACCTGTTGTCTTTATGCAGTGATAATAAAAATCTGAGTCAGGTTTCCATTCAGCCCAATAGACGTCCCCCCCTTAATTACAGACCATTATGGCGGGTAATATGAACTGTCTGACTGCAACCAATCGTTTTTATCCCCCTCATGAGAACCTGTTGTCTTATGCAGTGATAATAAAATCTGAGCAGGTTTCCATTCAGCCAATAGACGTCCCCCCCTTAATTACCAGACCATTATGGCGGGTAATATGAACTACTCTGACTGCAACCTAATCGTTTTTATCCCCCTCATGAGAACCTGTTGTCTTTATGCAGTGATAATAAAAATCTGAGTCAGGTTTCCATTCAGCCCAATAACGTCCCCCCCTTTACCAGACCATTATGGCGGGTAATATGAACTACTCTGACTGCAACCCAATCGTTTTTATCCCCCTCATGAGAACCTGTTGTCTTATGCAGTGATAATAAAATCTGAGTCAGGTTTCTCATTCAGCCCAATAAACGTACCCCCCTTGTTTACCGACCATTATGGCGGGTAATGATACTAGTCTGACTGCAACCCAATCGTTTTTATCCCCCTCATGAGAACCTGTTGTCTTTATGCAGTGATAATAAAAATCTGAGAGGTTTCCATTCAGCCCAAACGTCCCCCTTTTACCAGACCATTATGGCGGGTAATATGAACTAGTCTGACTGCAACCAATCGTTTTTATCCCCCTCATGAGAACCTGTTGTGCTTTATGCAGTGATAATAAAAATCTGAGTCAGGTTTCCATTCAGCCCAATAGACGTCCCCCCTTAATTACCAGACCATTATGGGGGTAATATGATACTACTGACTGCAACCCAATCGTTTTTATCCCCCTCATGAGAACCTGTTGTCTTATGCAGTGATAATAAAAATCTGAGTCAGGTTTCCATTCAGCCCAATAGACGTCCCCCCCTTATTACCAGACCATTATGCGGGTAATATGAACTAGTCTGACTGCAACCCAATCGTTTTTATCCCCCTCATGAGAACCTGTTGTCTTATGCAGTGATAATAAAAATCTGAGAGGTTTCCATTCAGCCCAATAGACGTCCCCCCTTAATTACCAGACCATTATGGCGGGTAATATGAACTACTCTGACTGCAACCTAATCGTTTTTATCCCCCTCATGAGAACCTGTTGTCTTTATGCAGTGATAATAAAAATCTGAGAGGTTTCCATTCAGCCCAATAAACGTCCCCCCTTTTACCAGACCATTATGCGGGTAATATGAACTAGTCTGACTGAACCCAATCGTTTTTATCCCCCTCATGAGAACCTGTTGTCTTTATGCAGTGCTAATAAAAATCTGAGTCAGGTTTCCATTCAGCCCAATAGACGTCCCCCCCTTAATTACCAGACCATTATGGCGGGTAATATGAACTACTCTGACTGCAACCTAACCTTTTTCATCCCCCTCATGAGAACCTGTTGTCTTTATGCAGTGATAATAAAACGCTGCAAATTCTTACACACGGGTTGGTTATTCCTCGAACATGGCGCACAGTGAGTGTGGTGGGTCCCGGATCCATTCCAATCGATTCAGGGTCCTAAATTTAGTGGAAAATGATACCCCACACGCCTAGGTATCAGAAATCTCGAAAACACGTATTCAAAACGGGTGATATATACCCAATTTCACCCATAACTTCTTCCAGTGGGGGCCAATCGTTCTGGGACCCGTTTCATTGGAGTCAGCGTCCAGAATTTAGTGGAAAATGACACCCTACTCGCCTAGATCGCCCAAAATCTCGAAAATCCATTTTTCAAAAAACACATTTTGACCCCTACCCCCTCCAAATTTGTTCCGATCGGGCTGAAAAGTTTCGAGGATCCGTCTCGGCCGGGAACAGACCCCTGACCCAAATTTCAGATTTTTAGAAAATTTCTACTACCAAAAACGGCGTGGACAATGTACGGCGGACGGACCTTGACCTTTGTGTTGGTTTTTTGATATACCTATGTTTTCATGATAATGGTCAACCTCTCCGATCGGCTCAAAATTTTTTTCTGGGCGTTTCATGATGTCCTGATCAAAAAATCTGCAAATTCTTACACACGGGTTGGTTATTCCTCGAATGGGGGAAACAGTGGGTGTGGCGGGTCCCAGACCCATCCAATCGATTCAGGGCCCAAAATTTAGTGGAATATGATACCCACACGACTAGGCACCAGAAATCCTGACACATACAAAATGGGTGGATACATACCCATTTTGACCCATAACTTCTTCCGGTGGGTGCCAATCGTTCTGGGACACACACCATTGAATTCAGCGTCCAAAATTTAGTGGAAAATGATACCCCACACGCCTAGGTATCAGAAATCCCGAAAACACATAATCAATTCGGGTAATAAATACCCAATTTGACCCATAACTTCTTCCAGTGGGTGCCAATTGTTCTGGGACCCATTAATCGGTGTACATTTTCCCTCCATCCTTCCTTGTGCGTGTCCACTGTTATTTATTTAGTTATTTATTTAGTTTAGTTTAGTTTAGTTTATTTTTTTTAGTTTATTTATTATTTAGTGTTTATTATTTTAGTTAGTTTTAGTTATTTCAATTTAGTTTCCCTCCTTTGGTTGGTTATTCCTTGAATAATCAACCTATGTTTTCATGAAATGGTCAACCTCTCCGATTCGGCTAAAATTTTTTTCTGGACGTTTATGATGTCCTGATCAAAAACGCTGCAAATTCTTACAAACGGGTTGGTTTTCCTCGAATGGGAAACAGTGGGTGTGGCGGGTCTCAGACCCATTTCCATCGATTCAGGGTCCAAAATTTAGTGGAATATGATACCCCACACGCCCAGGTACCAGAAATCCTGACACATACCAAATGGGTGGATACATACCATTTTGACCCATAACTTCTTTCGGTGGGTGCCAATCGTTCTGGGACACACATCATTGAATTCAGCGTCCAACATTAGGTGGAAAATGATACCCCACAAGCCTAGGTAGCAGAAATCCGAAAACACAATCAAATTGGGTAATAAAAACCCAATTTGACCCATTACTTCTTCCATGGGTGCCAATGTTCTGGAAAAAACGATTAGGTTGCAGTCAGAGTAGTTCATATTACCCGCCATAATGGTCTGGTAATTAAGGGGGGGCGTCTATTGGGCTGGATGGAAACCTGACTCAGATTTTTATTATCACTGCATAAAGACAACAGGGTTCTCATGAGGGGAGAAAAAACGATTGGGTTGCAGTCAGACTAGTTCATTACCCGCCATAATGGTCTGGTAATTAAGGGGGGGACGTCTATTGGGCTGAATGGAAACCTGACTCAGATTTATTATCACTGCATAAAGACAACAGTTCTCATGAGGGGGATAAAAACGATTGGGTTGCAGTCAGACTAGTTCATATTACCCGCCATAATGGTCAGGTAAACAAGGGGGGTACGTTTATTGGCTGAATGAAACCTGACTCAGATTTTTATTATCACTGCTATGAAGACAACAGGTTCTCATGAGGGGGATAAAACGATAGGTTGCAGTCAGAGTAGTTCATATTACCCGCCATAATGGTCTGGTAATTAAGGGGGGGGACGTCTATTGGGCTGAATGGAAACCTTGACTCAGATTTTTATTATCACTGCATAAAGACAACAGGTTCTCATGAGGGGGATAAAAACGATTAGGGTTGCAGTCAGAGCTAGTTCATATTACCCGCCATAATGGTCTGGTAATTAAGGGGGGGACGTCTATTGGGCTGAATGGAAACCTGACTCAGATTTTTATTATCACTGCATAAAGACAACAGGTTCTCATGAGGGGGATAAAAACGATTGGGTTGCAGTCAGACTAGTTCATATTACCCGCCATAATGGTCGGTAAACAGAGGGGGGTACGTTATTGGGCTGAATGGAAACCTGACTCAGATTTTTATTATCACTGCATGAAGACAACAGGTTCTCATGAGGGGGATAAAAACGATTAGGTTGCAGTCAGAGTAGTTCATATTACTCCGCCATAATGGTCTGGTAATTAGGGGGGGACGTCTATTGGGCTGAATGGAAACCTGACTCAGATTTTTATTATCACTGCATAAAGACAACAGGTTCTCATGAGGGGGATAAAAACGATTAGGGTTGCAGTCAGAGTAGTTCATATTACCCGCCATAATGGTCTGGTAATTAAGGGGGGACGTCTATTGGGCTGAATGGAAACCTTTCTCAGATTTTTATTATCACTGCATAAAGACAACAGTTCTCATGAGGGGGATAAAAACGATTGGGTTGCAGTCAGACGTAGTTCATATTACCCGCCATAATGGTCTGGTAATTAAGGGGGGTACGTCTATTGGGCTGAATAGGAAACCTGACTCAGATTTTTATTATCACTGCTATGAAAGACAACAGGTTCTCATGAGGGGGATAAAAACGATTAGGGTTGCAGTCAGAGTAGTTCATATTACCCGCCATAATGGTCTGGTAAACAAGGGGGGGACGTTTATTGGGCTGAATGGAAACCTGACTCAGATTTTTATTATCACTGCATAAAGACAACAGGTTCTCATGAGGGGGATAAAAACGATTGGGTTGCAGTCAGACTAGTTCATATTACCCGCCATAATGGTCTGGTAATTAGGGGGGGACGTCTATTGGGCTGAATGGAAACCTGACTCAGATTTTATTATCACTGCATAAAGACAAACAGGTTCTCAATGAGGGGATAAAAACGATTGGGTTGCAGTCAGACTAGTTCATATTACCCTCATAATGGTCAGGTAAACAAGGGGGGTACGTTTATTGGGCTGAATAGAAACCTGACTCAGATTTTTATTATCACTGCATGAAGACAACAGGTTCTCATGAGGGGGATAAAAACGATTAGGTTGCAGTCAGAGTAGTTCATATTACCCGCCATAATGGTCTGGTAATTAAGGGGGGGACGTCTATTGGGCTGAATGGAAACCTGACTCAGATTTTTATTATCACTGCATAAAGACAACAGGTTCTCATGAGGGGGATAAAAACGATTGGGTTGCAGTCAGACTAGTTCATATTACCCGCCATAATGGTCTGGTAATGAAGGGGGGACGTCTATTGGGCTGAATGGAAACCTGACTCAGATTTTTATTATCACTGCATAAGACAACAGGTTCTCATGAGGGGGATAAAAACGATTAGGTTGCAGTCAGAGTAGTTCATATTACCCGCCATAATGGTCTGGTAATTAAGGGGGGGACGTCTATTGGGCTGAATGGAAACCTGACTCAGATTTTTATTATCACTGCATAAAGACAACAGGTTCTCATGAGGGGGATAAAAACGATTGGGTTGCAGTCAGACTAGTTCATATTACCCGCCATAATGGTCTGGTAATTAAGGGGGGGACGTCTATTGGGCTGAATGGAAACCTGACTCAGATTTTTATTATCACTGCATAAAGACAACAGGTTCTCATGAGGGGGATAAAAACGATTAGGTTGCAGTCAGACTAGTTCATATTACCCGCCATAATGGTCTGGTAAACAAGGGGGGGACGTTTATTGGGCTGAATGGAAACCTGACTCAGATTTTTATTATCACTGCATAAAGACAACAGGTTCTCATGAGGGGGATAAAAACGATTGGGTTGCAGTCAGACTAGTTCATATTACCCGCCATAATGGTCTGGTAAATTAAGGGGGGGGACGTCTATTGGGCTGAATGGAAACCTGACTCAGATTTTTATTATCACTGCATAAGACAACAGGTTCTCATGAGGGGGATAAAAACGATTAGGGTTGCAGTCAGAGTAGTTCATATTACCCGCCATAATGGTCTGGTAATTAAGGGGGGGACGTCTATTGGGCTGAATGGAAACCTGACTCAGATTTTTATTATCACTGCATAAAGACAACAGGTTCTCATGAGGGGGATAAAAACGATTGGGTTGCAGTCAGACTAGTTCATATTACCCGCCATAATGGTCTGGTAATTAAGGGGGGGACGTCTATTGGGCTGAATGGAAACCTGACTCAGATTTTTATTATCACTGCATAAAGACAACAGGTTCTCATGAGGGGGATAAAAACGATTGGGTTGCAGTCAGACTAGTTCATATTACCCGCCATAATGGTCTGGTAATTAAGGGGGGGACGTTTATTGGGCTGAATAGAAACCTGACTCAGATTTTTATTATCACTGCATGAAGACAACAGGTTCTCATGAGGGGGATAAAAACGATTAGGTTGCAGTCAGAGTAGTTCATATTACCCGCCATAATGGTCTGGTAATTAAGGGGGGGACGTCTATTGGGCTGAATGGAAACCTGACTCAGATTTTTATTATCACTGCATAAAGACAACAGGTTCTCATGAGGGGGATAAAAACGATTGGGTTGCAGTCAGACTAGTTCATATTACCCGCCATAATGGTCTGGTAATTAAGGGGGGGACGTCTATTGGGCTGAATGGAAACCTGACTCAGATTTTTATTATCACTGCATAAAGACAACAGGTTCTCATGAGGGGGATAAAAACGATTGGGTTGCAGTCAGACTAGTTCATATTACCCGCCATAATGGTCTGGTAATTAAGGGGGGGACGTCTATTGGGCTGAATGGAAACCTGACTCAGATTTTTATTATCACTGCATAAAGACAACAGGTTCTCATGAGGGGGATAAAAACGATTAGGTTGCAGTCAGAGTAGTTCATATTACCCGCCATAATGGTCTGGTAATTAAGGGGGGGACGTCTATTGGGCTGAATGGAAACCTGACTCAGATTTTTATTATCACTGCATAAAGACAACAGGTTCTCATGAGGGGGATAAAAACGATTGGGTTGCAGTCAGACTAGTTCATATTACCCGCCATAATGGTCTGGTAATTAAGGGGGGGACGTCTATTGGGCTGAATGGAAACCTGACTCAGATTTTTATTATCACTGCATAAAGACAACAGGTTCTCATGAGGGGGATAAAACGATTGGGTTGCAGTCAGACTAGTTCATATTACCCGCCATAATGGTCTGGTAAACAGAGGGGGGGACGTTTATTGGGCTGAATGGAAACCTTTCTCAGATTTTTATTATCACTGCATAAAGACAACAGGTTCTCATGAGGGGGATAAAAACGATTAGGTTGCAGTCAGAGTAGTTCATATTACCCGCCATAATGGTCTGGTAATTAAGGGGGGGACGTCTATTGGGCTGAATGGAAACCTGACTCAGATTTTTATTATCACTGCATAAAGACAACAGGTTCTCATGAGGGGGATAAAAACGATTGGGTTGCAGTCAGACTAGTTCATATTACCCGTCATAATGGTCTGGTAAACATGATGGGGGCGTTTATTGGGCTGAATGGAAACCTGACTCAGATTTTTATTATCACTGCATAAAGACAACAGGTTCTCATGAGGGGGATAAAAACGATTAGGTTGCAGTCAGAGTAGTTCATATTACCCGCCATAATGGTCTGGTAATTAAGGGGGGGACGTCTATTGGGCTGAATGGAAACCTGACTCAGATTTTTATTATCACTGCATAAAGACAACAGGTTCTCATGAGGGGGATAAAAACGATTGGTTGCAGTCAGAGCTAGTTCATATTACCCGCCATAATGGTCTGGTAATTAAGGGGGGGACGTCTATTGGGCTGAATGGAAACCTGACTCAGATTTTTATTATCACTGCATAAAGACAACAGGTTCTCATGAGGGGGATAAAAACGATTAGGTTGCAGTCAGAGTAGTTCATATTACCCGCCATAATGGTCTGGTAATTAAGGGGGGGACGTCTATTGGGCTGAATGGAAACCTGACTCAGATTTTTATTATCACTGCATAAGGACAACAGGTTCTCATGAGGGGGATAAAAACGATTGGGTTGCAGTCAGACTAGTTCATATTACCCGCCATAATGGTCTGGTAAACTAAGGGGGGGACGTCTATTGGGCTGAATGGAAACCTGACTCAGATTTTATTATCACTGCATAAAGACAACAGGTTCTCATGAGGGGGATAAAAACGATTAGGGTTGCAGTCAGACTAGTTCATATTACCCGCCATAATGGTCTGGTAATTAAGGGGGGGACGTCTATTGGGCTGAATGGAAACCTGACTCAGATTTTATTATCACTGCATAAAGACAACAGGTTCTCATGAGGGGGATAAAAACGATTGGGTTGCAGTCAGACTAGTTCATATTACCCGCCATAATGGTCTGGTAATTAAGGGGGGGACGTCTATTGGGCTGAATGGAAACCTGACTCAGATTTTTATTATCACTGCATAAAGACAACAGGTTCTCATGAGGGGGATAAAAACGATTAGGGTTGCAGTCAGAGTAGTTCATATTACCCGCCATAATGGTCTGGTAATTAAGGGGGGGACGTCTATTGGGCTGAATGGAAACCTGACTCAGATTTTTATTATCACTGCATAAAGACAACAGGTTCTCATGAGGGGGATAAAAACGATTGGGTTGCAGTCAGACTAGTTCATATTACCCGCCATAATGGTCTGGTAATTAAGGGGGGGACGTTTATTGGGCTGAATGGAAACCTGACTCAGATTTTTATTATCACTGCATAAAGACAACAGGTTCTCATGAGGGGGATAAAAACGATTAGGTTGCAGTCAGAGTAGTTCATATTACCCGCCATAATGGTCTGGTAATTAAGGGGGGGACGTCTATTGGGCTGAATGGAAACCTGACTCAGATTTTTATTATCACTGCATAAAGACAACAGGTTCTCATGAGGGGGATAAAAACGATTAGGTTGCAGTCAGAGTAGTTCATATTACCCGCCATAATGGTCTGGTAATTAAGGGGGGACGTCTATTGGGCTGAATGGAAACCTGACTCAGATTTTTATTATCACTGCATAAAGACAACAGGTTCTCATGAGGGGGATAAAAACGATTAGGTTGCAGTCAGAGCTAGTTCATATTACCCGCCATAATGGTCTGGTAATTAAGGGGGGGACGTCTATTGGGCTGAATGGAAACCTGACTCAGATTTTTATTATCACTGCATAAAGACAACAGGTTCTCATGAGGGGGATAAAAACGATTGGGTTGCAGTCAGACTAGTTCATATTACCCGCCATAATGGTCTGGTAAACTAAGGGGGGGACGTCTATTGGGCTGAATGGAAACCTGACTCAGATTTTTATTATCACTGCATAAAGACAACAGGTTCTCATGAGGGGGATAAAAACGATTAGGGTTGCAGTCAGAGTAGTTCATATTACCCGCCATAATGGTCTGGTAATTAAGGGGGGGACGTCTATTGGGCTGAATGGAAACCTGACTCAGATTTTTATTATCACTGCATAAAGACAACAGGTTCTCATGAGGGGGATAAAAACGATTAGGTTGCAGTCAGAGTAGTTCATATTACCCGCCATAATGGTCTGGTAATTAAGGGGGGTACGTTTATTGGGCTGAATGGAAACCTGACTCAGATTTTTATTATCACTGCATAAAGACAACAGGTTCTCATGAGGGGGATAAAAACGATTGGGTTGCAGTCAGACTAGTTCATATTACCCGCCATAATGGTCTGGTAAACAAGGGGGTTACGTTTATTGGGCTGAATGGAAACCTGAGTCAGCTTTTTATTATCACTGTATGAAGACAACAGGTTCTCATGAGGGGGATAAAAACGATAGGTTGCAGTCAGAGTAGTTCATATTACCCCGTCATAATGGTCTGGTAATTAAGAGGGGGACCGTCTATTGGGCTGAACTGGAAACCTGACTCAGATTTTTATTATCACTGTCATAAAGACAACAGGTTCTCATTAGGGGGATAAAAACGATTGGGTTGCAGTCAGACTAGTTCATATTATGCCCGCCAGTAATGGTCATGGTATTAACAAGTGGGGTATGTCTATTGGGCTGAATGGAAACCTGCCTAGATTTCTATTATCACTGCATAAAGACAACCGGTTCTCATGGGGGAAAAAACGATTGGTTGCAGTCAGACTAGTTCATATTACGCCATAATGGTCTGGTAATTAAGGGGGGGACGTCTATTGGGCTGAATGGAAACCTGACTCAGATTTTTATTATCACGGCATAAAGACAACAGGTCTCATGAGGGGGATATAAAACGATTGGGTTGCAGTCAGACTAGTTCATATTACCCGCCATAATGGTCTGGTAATAGGGGGGGACGTTATTGGGCTGAATGGAAACCTGACTCAGATTTTTATTATCACTGCATAAAGACAACAGGTTCTCAGAGGGGGATATAAAAACGATTGGGTTGCAGTCAGACTAGTTCATATTACCCGCCATATGGGCGGTAAAAAGGGGGGGGACTTTATGGGCTGAATGAAACTGACTCAGATTTTTATTATCACTGATAAAGACAACAGGTTCTATGAGGGGGATAAAAACGATTGGGTTGCAGTCGACTAGTTCATATTACCCGCCTAATGGTCTGGTAATAAGGGGGGACGTCTATTGGGCTGAATGGAAACCTGACTCAGATTTTATTATCACTGCATAAAGACAACAGGTTCTCATGAGGGGGATAAAAACGATTGGTTGCAGTCAGAGTAGTTCAATTACCCGCCATATGGGTGGTAAAAGGGGGGACGTTATTGGGCTGAATAAACCTGACTCAGATTTTATTATCACTGTCTAGACAACAGGTTCTCATGAGGGGGATAAAAACGATTGGGTTGCAGTCAGACTAGTTCATATTACCCGCCATAATGGTCTGGTAATTAAGGGGGGACGTCTATTGGGCTGAATGGAAACCTGCTCAGATTTTTATTATCACTGCATAAAGACAACAGGTTCTCATGAGGGGATAAAAACGATTGGGTTGCAGTCAGATAGTTCATATTACCCCCATAATGGTCGGTAAACAAGGGGGGGACGTTATTGGGCTGAATGAGAAACCTGACTCAGTTTTATTTCACTGCATAAGACAACAGGTTCTCATGAGGGGGATAAAAACGATTAGGTTGCAGTCAGAGTAGTTCATATTACCCGCCATAATGGTCTGGTAATTAAGGGGGGGACGTCTATTGGGCTGAATGGAAACCTGACTCAGATTTTTATTATCACTGCATAAGACAACAGGTTCTCATGAGGGGGATAAAAACGATGGTTGCAGTCAGACTAGTTCATATTACCCGCATAATGGTCTGGTAATAAAGGGGGGACGTTTATTGGCTGAATGGAAACCTTCTCAGATTTTATTATCACTGCATAAAGACAACAGGTTCTCATGAGGGGGATAAAAACGATTGGTTGCAGTCAGATAGTTCATATACCCGCCATAATGGTCGGTAATAAGGGGGGACGTTTATTGGGCTGAATGAAACCTGACTCAGAATTTTATTATCACTGTATGAAGAACAGGTTCTCATGAGGGGGATAAAAACGATTAGGTTGCAGTCAGAGTAGTTCATATTACCCCATAATGGTCTGGTAATTAAGGGGGGGACGTCTATTGGGCTGAATGGAAACCATCTCAGATTTTTATTATCACTGCATAAAGACAAACAGGTTCTCATGAGGGGGATAAAAACGATTGGGTTGCAGTCAGATAGTTCATATTACCCGCCATAATGGTCTGGTAAAAAGGGGGGGGGTACTTATTGGGGATGGAAACCTGACTCAGATTTTATTATCACTGCATAAAGACAACAGGTTCTCATGAGGGGGATAAAAACGATTGGGTTGCAGTCAGACTAGTTCATATTACCGCATAATGGTTGGTAAAAAGGGGGGACGTCTATTGGGCTGAATAGAAACCTGACTCAGATTTTTTATTATCACTGCATAAGACAACAGGTTCTCATGAGGGGATAAAAACGATTAGGTTGCAGTCACAGTAGTTCATATTACCGCCATAATGGTCTGGTAATTAGGGGGGGAAGTCTATTGGGCTGAATGGAAAACCTGACTCAGATTTTTATTATCACTGCATAAAGACAACAGGTTCTCATGAGGGGGATAAAAACGATTGGTTGCAGTCAGATAGTTCATATTACCCGCCATAATGGTCTGGTAATTAAGGGGGGGGACGTCTATTGGGCTGAATGGAAACCTGACTCAGATTTTATTATCACTGCATAAAGACAACAGGTTCTCATGAGGGGATATAAAAACGATTGGGTTGCAGTCAAGACTAGTTCATATTACCCGCCATAATGGTCGGTAGTAAAGAGGGGGGGTCTTTATTGGGTGAATGGAAACCTGACTCAGATTTTTATTATCACTGTATAAGACAACAGGTTCTCATGAGGGGGATAAAAACGATTGGGTTGCAGTCAGACTAGTTCATATTACCGCCATAATGGTCTGGTAAAAGGGGGGACGTCTATTGGGCTGAATGGAAACCTGACTCAGATTTTTATTATCACTGCATAAAGACAACAGGTTCTCATGAGGGGGAATAAAAACGATTGGGTTGCAGTCAGAGTAGTTTATATTACCCGTCATAATGGTGGTAATAAGGGGGGGGACGTTTATTGGCTGAATGAAACCTGACTCAGATTTTATTATCACTGCATAAGACAACAGGTTCTCATGAGGGGGATAAAAACGATTGGGTTGCAGTCAGGACTAGTTCATATTACCCGCCATAATGGTCTCTGGTAATTAAGGGGGGGACGTCTATTGGGCTGAATGGAAACCTGACTCAGATTTTTATTATCACTGCATAAAGACAACAGGTTCTCATGAGGGGGATATAAAAACGATTGGGTTGCAGTCAGACTAGTTCATATTACCGCATAATGGTCTGGGTAAAAAGAGGGGGACGTTTATTGGGCTGAATGAAACCTGACTCAGATTTTTATTATCACTGCATAAAGACAACAGGTTCTCATGAGGGGGATAAAAACGATTAGGTTGGAGTCAGAGGCCCCCTCTATGTGTAATTTGGGGACCACCAGCTACTGCACACAGAA
>CM034009.1:9153874-9215025 GCA_019603395.1 Cyrtorhinus lividipennis | reverse complement strand
CATTATGGCGGGTAATATGAACTAGTCTGACTGCAACCAATCGTTTTTTATCCCCCTCATGAGAACCTGTTGTCTTTATGATATAAAAATCTGAGTCAGGTTTCCATTCAGCCCAATAGACGTCCCCCCCTTAATTACCAGACCATTATGGCGGGTAATGAACTAGTCTGACTGCAACCCAATCGTTTTTATCCCCCTCATGAGAACCTGTTGTCTTTATGCAGTGATAATAAAAATCTGAGTCAGGTTTCCATTCAGCCCAATAGACGTCCCCCCCTTAATTACCACCATTATGGCGGGTAATATGAACTACTCTGACTGCAACCTAATCGTTTTTATCCCCCTCATGAGAACCTGTTGTCTTTATGCAGTGATAATAAAAATCTGAGTCAGGTTTCCATTCAGCCCAATAGACGTCCCCCCCTTAATTACCAGACCATTATGGCGGGTAATATGAACTAGTCTGACTGCAACCCAATCGTTTTTATCCCCCTCATGAGAACCTGTTGTCTTTATGCAGTGATAATAAAAATCTGAGTCAGGTTTCCATTCAGCCCAATAGACGTCCCCCCCTTAATTACCAGACCATTATGGCGGGTAATATGAACTACTCTGACTGCAACCCTAATCGTTTTTATCCCCCTCATGAGAACCTGTTGTCTTTATGCAGTGATAATAAAAATCTGAGTCAGGTTTCCATTCAGCCCAATAGACGTCCCCCCCTTAATTACCAGACCATTATGGCGGGTAATATGAACTACGTCTGACTGCAACCTAATCGTTTTTATCCCCCTCATGAGAACCTGTTGTCTTTATGCAGTGATAATAAAAATCTGAGTCAGGTTTCCATTCAGCCCAATAGACGTCCCCCCCTTAATTACCAGACCATTATGGCGGGTAATATGAACTAGCTCTGACTGCAACCCTAATCGTTTTTATCCCCCTCATGAGAACCTGTTGTCTTTATGCAGTGATAATAAAAATCTGAGTCAGGTTTCCATTCAGCCCAATAGACGTCCCCCCCTTAATTACCAGACCATTATGGCGGGTAATATGAACTAGTCTGACTGCAACCCAATCGTTTTTATCCCCCTCATGAGAACCTGTTGTCTTTATGCAGTGATAATAAAAATCTGAGTCAGGTTTCCATTCAGCCCAATAGACGTCCCCCCCTTAATTACCAGACCATTATGGCGGGTAATATGAACTACTCTGACTGCAACCTAATCGTTTTTATCCCCCTCATGAGAACCTGTTGTCTTTATGCAGTGATAATAAAAATCTGAGTCAGGTTTCCATTCAGCCCAATAGACGTCCCCCCCTTAATTACCAGACCATTATGGCGGGTAATATGAACTAGTCTGACTGCAACCCAATCGTTTTTATCCCCCTCATGAGAACCTGTTGTCTTTATGCAGTGATAATAAAAATCTGAGTCAGGTTTCCATTCAGCCCAATAGACGTCCCCCCCTTAATTACCAGACCATTATGGCGGGTAATATGAACTAGTCTGACTGCAACCCAATCGTTTTTATCCCCCTCATGAGAACCTGTTGTCTTTATGCAGTGATAATAAAAATCTGAGTCAGGTTTCCATTCAGCCCAATAGACGTCCCCCCCTTAATTACCAGACCATTATGGCGGGTAATATGAACTACTCTGACTGCAACCTAATCGTTTTTATCCCCCTCATGAGAACCTGTTGTCTTTATGCAGTGATAATAAAAATCTGAGTCAGGTTTCCATTCAGCCCAATAGACGTCCCCCCCTTAATTACCAGACCATTATGGCGGGTAATATGAACTAGTCTGACTGCAACCCAATCGTTTTTATCCCCCTCATGAGAACCTGTTGTCTTTATGCAGTGATAATAAAAATCTGAGTCAGGTTTCCATTCAGCCCAATAGACGTCCCCCCCTTAATTACCAGACCATTATGGCGGGTAATATGAACTACTCTGACTGCAACCCTAATCGTTTTTATCCCCCTCATGAGAACCTGTTGTCTTTATGCAGTGATAATAAAAATCTGAGTCAGGTTTCCATTCAGCCCAATAGACGTCCCCCCCTTAATTACCAGACCATTATGGCGGGTAATATGAACTAGTCTGACTGCAACCCTAATCGTTTTTATCCCCCTCATGAGAACCTGTTGTCTTTATGCAGTGATAATAAAAATCTGAGTCAGGTTTCCATTCAGCCCAATAGACGTCCCCCCCTTAATTACCAGACCATTATGGCGGGTAATATGAACTAGTCTGACTGCAACCCAATCGTTTTTATCCCCCTCATGAGAACCTGTTGTCTTTATGCAGTGATAATAAAAATCTGAGTCAGGTTTCCATTCAGCCCAATAGACGTCCCCCCCTTAATTACCAGACCATTATGGCGGGTAATATGAACTACTCTGACTGCAACCTAATCGTTTTTATCCCCCTCATGAGAACCTGTTGTCTTTATGCAGTGATAATAAAAATCTGAGTCAGGTTTCCATTCAGCCCAATAACGTCCCCCCCTTATTTACCAGACCATTATGGCGGGTAATATGAACTAGTCTGACTGCAACCCAATCGTTTTTATCCCCCTCATGAGAACCTGTTGTCTTTATGCAGTGATAATAAAAATCTGAGTCAGGTTTCCATTCAGCCCAATAGACGTCCCCCCCTTAATTACCAGACCATTATGGCGGGTAATATGAACTACTCTGACTGCAACCCTAATCGTTTTTATCCCCCTCATGAGAACCTGTTGTCTTTATGCAGTGATAATAAAAATCTGAGTCAGGTTTCCATTCAGCCCAATAGACGTCCCCCCCTTAATTACCAGACCATTATGGCGGGTAATATGAACTACTCTGACTGCAACCCAATCGTTTTTATCCCCCTCATGAGAACCTGTTGTCTTTATGCAGTGATAATAAAAATCTGAGTCAGGTTTCCATTCAGCCCAATAGACGTCCCCCCCTTAATTACCAGACCATTATGGCGGGTAATATGAACTACTCTGACTGCAACCTAATCGTTTTTATCCCCCTCATGAGAACCTGTTGTCTTTATGCAGTGATAATAAAAATCTGAGTCAGGTTTCCATTCAGCCCAATAGACGTCCCCCCCTTAATTACCAGACCATTATGGCGGGTAATATGAACTAGTCTGACTGCAACCCAATCGTTTTTATCCCCCTCATGAGAACCTGTTGTCTTTATGCAGTGATAATAAAAATCTGAGTCAGGTTTCCATTCAGCCCAATAGACGTCCCCCCCTTAATTACCAGACCATTATGGCGGGTAATATGAACTAGCTCTGACTGCAACCTAATCGTTTTTATCCCCCTCATGAGAACCTGTTGTCTTTATGCAGTGATAATAAAAATCTGAGTCAGGTTTCCATTCAGCCCAATAGACGTCCCCCCCTTAATTACCAGACCATTATGGCGGGTAATATGAACTAGTCTGACTGCAACCCAATCGTTTTTATCCCCCTCATGAGAACCTGTTGTCTTTATGCAGTGATAATAAAAATCTGAGTCAGGTTTCCATTCAGCCCAATAGACGTCCCCCCCTTAATTACCAGACCATTATGGCGGGTAATATGAACTACTCTGACTGCAACCCTAATCGTTTTTATCCCCCTCATGAGAACCTGTTGTCTTTATGCAGTGATAATAAAAATCTGAGTCAGGTTTCCATTCAGCCCAATAGACGTCCCCCCCTTAATTACCAGACCATTATGGCGGGTAATATGAACTACTCTGACTGCAACCTAATCGTTTTTATCCCCCTCATGAGAACCTGTTGTCTTTATGCAGTGATAATAAAAATCTGAGTCAGGTTTCCATTCAGCCCAATAGACGTCCCCCCCTTAATTACCAGACCATTATGGCGGGTAATATGAACTACTCTGACTGCAACCTAATCGTTTTTATCCCCCTCATGAGAACCTGTTGTCTTTATGCAGTGATAATAAAAATCTGAGTCAGGTTTCCATTCAGCCCAATAGACGTCCCCCCCTTATTACCAGACCATTATGGCGGGTAATATGAACTAGTCTGACTGCAACCCAATCGTTTTTATCCCCCTCATGAGAACCTGTTGTCTTTATGCAGTGATAATAAAAATCTGAGTCAGGTTTCCATTCAGCCCAATAGACGTCCCCCCCTTAATTACCAGACCATTATGGCGGGTAATATGAACTACTCTGACTGCAACCTAATCGTTTTTATCCCCCTCATGAGAACCTGTTGTCTTTATGCAGTGATAATAAAAATCTGAGTCAGGTTTCCATTCAGCCCAATAGACGTCCCCCCCTTAATTACCAGACCATTATGGCGGGTAATATGAACTACTCTGACTGCAACCTAATCGTTTTTATCCCCCTCATGAGAACCTGTTGTCTTTATGCAGTGATAATAAAAATCTGAGTCAGGTTTCCATTCAGCCCAATAGACGTCCCCCCCTTAATTACCAGACCATTATGGCGGGTAATATGAACTACGTCTGACTGCAACCCTAATCGTTTTTATCCCCCTCATGAGAACCTGTTGTCTTTATGCAGTGATAATAAAAATCTGAGTCAGGTTTCCATTCAGCCCAATAGACGTCCCCCCCTTAATTACCAGACCATTATGGCGGGTAATATGAACTAGTCTGACTGCAACCCAATCGTTTTTATCCCCCTCATGAGAACCTGTTGTCTTTATGCAGTGATAATAAAAATCTGAGTCAGGTTTCCATTCAGCCCAATAGACGTCCCCCCCTTAATTACCAGACCATTATGGCGGGTAATATGAACTACTCTGACTGCAACCCTAATCGTTTTTATCCCCCTCATGAGAACCTGTTGTCTTTATGCAGTGATAATAAAAATCTGAGTCAGGTTTCCATTCAGCCCAATAGACGTCCCCCCCTTAATTACCAGACCATTATGGCGGGTAATATGAACTACTCTGACTGCAACCTAATCGTTTTTATCCCCCTCATGAGAACCTGTTGTCTTTATGCAGTGATAATAAAAATCTGAGTCAGGTTTCCATTCAGCCCAATAGACGTCCCCCCCTTAATTACCAGACCATTATGGCGGGTAATATGAACTAGTCTGACTGCAACCCAATCGTTTTTATCCCCCTCATGAGAACCTGTTGTCTTTATGCAGTGATAATAAAAATCTGAGTCAGGTTTCCATTCAGCCCAATAGACGTCCCCCCCTTAATTACCAGACCATTATGGCGGGTAATATGAACTAGTCTGACTGCAACCCAATCGTTTTTATCCCCCTCATGAGAACCTGTTGTCTTTATGCAGTGATAATAAAAATCTGAGTCAGGTTTCCATTCAGCCCAATAGACGTCCCCCCCTTAATTACCAGACCATTATGGCGGGTAATATGAACTAGCTCTGACTGCAACCCTAATCGTTTTTATCCCCCTCATGAGAACCTGTTGTCTTTATGCAGTGATAATAAAAATCTGAGTCAGGTTTCCATTCAGCCCAATAGACGTCCCCCCCTTAATTACCAGACCATTATGGCGGGTAATATGAACTACTCTGACTGCAACCTAATCGTTTTTATCCCCCTCATGAGAACCTGTTGTCTTTATGCAGTGATAATAAAAATCTGAGTCAGGTTTCCATTCAGCCCAATAGACGTCCCCCCTTAGTTTACCAGACCATTATGGCGGGTAATATGAACTAGTCTGACTGCAACCCAATCGTTTTTATCCCCCTCATGAGAACCTGTTGTCTTTATGCAGTGATAATAAAAATCTGAGTCAGGTTTCCATTCAGCCCAATAGACGTCCCCCCCTTAATTACCAGACCATTATGGCGGGTAATATGAACTACTCTGACTGCAACCCTAATCGTTTTTATCCCCCTCATGAGAACCTGTTGTCTTTATGCAGTGATAATAAAAATCTGAGTCAGGTTTCCATTCAGCCCAATAGACGTCCCCCCCTTAATTACCAGACCATTATGGCGGGTAATATGAACTAGTCTGACTGCAACCCTAATCGTTTTTATCCCCCTCATGAGAACCTGTTGTCTTCATGCAGTGATAATAAAAATCTGAGTCAGGTTTCTATTCAGCCCAATAAACGTACCCCCCTTGTTACCCTGACCATTATGGCGGGTAATATGAACTAGTCTGACTGCAACCCAATCGTTTTTATCCCCCTCATGAGAACCTGTTGTCTTTATGCAGTGATAATAAAAATCTGAGTCAGGTTTCCATTCAGCCCAATAGACGTCCCCCCCTTAATTACCAGACCATTATGGCGGGTAATATGAACTAGTCTGACTGCAACCCAATCGTTTTTATCCCCCTCATGAGAACCTGTTGTCTTTATGCAGTGATAATAAAAATCTGAGTCAGGTTTCCATTCAGCCCAATAGACGTCCCCCCCTTAATTACCAGACCATTATGGCGGGTAATATGAACTACGTCTGACTGCAACCCAATCGTTTTTATCCCCCTCATGAGAACCTGTTGTCTTTATGCAGTGATAATAAAAATCTGAGTCAGGTTTCCATTCAGCCCAATAGACGTCCCCCCCTTAATTACCAGACCATTATGGCGGGTAATATGAACTACTCTGACTGCAACCCTAATCGTTTTTATCCCCCTCATGAGAACCTGTTGTCTTTATGCAGTGATAATAAAAATCTGAGTCAGGTTTCCATTCAGCCCAATAGACGTCCCCCCCTTAATTACCAGACCATTATGGCGGGTAATATGAACTACTCTGACTGCAACCTAATCGTTTTTATCCCCCTCATGAGAACCTGTTGTCTTCATGCAGTGATAATAAAAATCTGAGTCAGGTTTCCATTCAGCCCAATAACGTCCCCCCCTTAGTTTACCAGACCATTATGGCGGGTAATATGAACTAGTCTGACTGCAACCCAATCGTTTTTATCCCCCTCATGAGAACCTGTTGTCTTTATGCAGTGATAATAAAAATCTGAGTCAGGTTTCCATTCAGCCCAATAGACGTCCCCCCCTTAATTACCAGACCATTATGGCGGGTAATATGAACTACTCTGACTGCAACCTAATCGTTTTTATCCCCCTCATGAGAACCTGTTGTCTTTATGCAGTGATAATAAAAATCTGAGTCAGGTTTCCATTCAGCCCAATAGACGTCCCCCCCTTAATTACCAGACCATTATGGCGGGTAATATGAACTAGCTCTGACTGCAACCTAATCGTTTTTATCCCCCTCATGAGAACCTGTTGTCTTTATGCAGTGATAATAAAAATCTGAGTCAGGTTTCCATTCAGCCCAATAGACGTCCCCCCCTTAATTACCAGACCATTATGGCGGGTAATATGAACTACTCTGACTGCAACCTAATCGTTTTTATCCCCCTCATGAGAACCTGTTGTCTTTATGCAGTGATAATAAAAATCTGAGTCAGGTTTCCATTCAGCCCAATAGACGTCCCCCCCTTAATTACCAGACCATTATGGCGGGTAATATGAACTAGTCTGACTGCAACCCAATCGTTTTTATCCCCCTCATGAGAACCTGTTGTCTTTATGCAGTGATAATAAAAATCTGAGTCAGGTTTCCATTCAGCCCAATAGACGTCCCCCCCTTAATTACCAGACCATTATGGCGGGTAATATGAACTACTCTGACTGCAACCTAATCGTTTTTATCCCCCTCATGAGAACCTGTTGTCTTCATGCAGTGATAATAAAAATCTGAGTCAGGTTTCTATTCAGCCCAATAAACGTCCCCCCCTTGTTTACCTGACCATTATGGCGGGTAATATGAACTAGTCTGACTGCAACCCAATCGTTTTTATCCCCCTCATGAGAACCTGTTGTCTTTATGCAGTGATAATAAAAATCTGAGTCAGGTTTCCATTCAGCCCAATAGACGTCCCCCCCTTAATTACCAGACCATTATGGCGGGTAATATGAACTACTCTGACTGCAACCTAATCGTTTTTATCCCCCTCATGAGAACCTGTTGTCTTTATGCAGTGATAATAAAAATCTGAGTCAGGTTTCCATTCAGCCCAATAGACGTCCCCCCCTTAATTACCAGACCATTATGGCGGGTAATATGAACTAGTCTGACTGCAACCCAATCGTTTTTATCCCCCTCATGAGAACCTGTTGTCTTTATGCAGTGATAATAAAAATCTGAGTCAGGTTTCCATTCAGCCCAATAGACGTCCCCCCCTTAGTTACCAGACCATTATGGCGGGTAATATGAACTAGTCTGACTGCAACCCAATCGTTTTTATCCCCCTCATGAGAACCTGTTGTCTTTATGCAGTGATAATAAAAATCTGAGTCAGGTTTCCATTCAGCCCAATAGACGTCCCCCCCTTAATTACCAGACCATTATGGCGGGTAATATGAACTAGTCTGACTGCAACCCTAATCGTTTTTATCCCCCTCATGAGAACCTGTTGTCTTTATGCAGTGATAATAAAAATCTGAGTCAGGTTTCCATTCAGCCCAATAGACGTCCCCCCCTTAATTACCAGACCATTATGGCGGGTAATATGAACTACTCTGACTGCAACCCTAATCGTTTTTATCCCCCTCATGAGAACCTGTTGTCTTTATGCAGTGATAATAAAAATCTGAGTCAGGTTTCCATTCAGCCCAATAGACGTCCCCCCCTTAATTACCAGACCATTATGGCGGGTAATATGAACTACTCTGACTGCAACCTAATCGTTTTTATCCCCCTCATGAGAACCTGTTGTCTTCATGCAGTGATAATAAAAATCTGAGTCAGGTTTCCATTCAGCCCAATAACGTCCCCCCCTTAGTTACCAGACCATTATGGCGGGTAATATGAACTAGTCTGACTGCAACCCAATCGTTTTTATCCCCCTCATGAGAACCTGTTGTCTTTATGCAGTGATAATAAAAATCTGAGTCAGGTTTCCATTCAGCCCAATAGACGTCCCCCCCTTAATTACCAGACCATTATGGCGGGTAATATGAACTACTCTGACTGCAACCCTAATCGTTTTTATCCCCCTCATGAGAACCTGTTGTCTTTATGCAGTGATAATAAAAATCTGAGTCAGGTTTCCATTCAGCCCAATAGACGTCCCCCCCTTAATTACCAGACCATTATGGCGGGTAATATGAACTAGCTCTGACTGCAACCTAATCGTTTTTATCCCCCTCATGAGAACCTGTTGTCTTTATGCAGTGATAATAAAAATCTGAGTCAGGTTTCCATTCAGCCCAATAGACGTCCCCCCCTTAATTACCAGACCATTATGGCGGGTAATATGAACTACTCTGACTGCAACCCTAATCGTTTTTATCCCCCTCATGAGAACCTGTTGTCTTTATGCAGTGATAATAAAAATCTGAGTCAGGTTTCCATTCAGCCCAATAGACGTCCCCCCCCTTAATTACCAGACCATTATGGCGGGTAATATGAACTAGTCTGACTGCAACCCAATCGTTTTTATCCCCCTCATGAGAACCTGTTGTCTTTATGCAGTGATAATAAAAATCTGAGTCAGGTTTCCATTCAGCCCAATAACCTCCCCCCCCTAGTTTACCAGACCATTATGGCGGGTAATATGAACTAGTCTGACTGCAACCCAATCGTTTTTATCCCCCTCATGAGAACCTGTTGTCTTTATGCAGTGATAATAAAAATCTGAGTCAGGTTTCCATTCAGCCCAATAGACGTCCCCCCCTTAATTACCAGACCATTATGGCGGGTAATATGAACTAGTCTGACTGCAACCCAATCGTTTTTATCCCCCTCATGAGAACCTGTTGTCTTTATGCAGTGATAATAAAAATCTGAGTCAGGTTTCCATTCAGCCCAATAGACGTCCCCCCCTTAATTACCAGACCATTATGGCGGGTAATATGAACTACTCTGACTGCAACCTAATCGTTTTTATCCCCCTCATGAGAACCTGTTGTCTTTATGCAGTGATAATAAAAATCTGAGTCAGGTTTCCATTCAGCCCAATAGACGTCCCCCCCTTAATTACCAGACCATTATGGCGGGTAATATGAACTACTCTGACTGCAACCTAATCGTTTTTATCCCCCTCATGAGAACCTGTTGTCTTATGCAGTGATAATAAAAATCTGAGTCAGGTTTCCATTCAGCCCAATAGACGTCCCCCCCTTAATTACCAGACCATTATGGCGGGTAATATGAACTAGTCTGACTGCAACCCAATCGTTTTTATCCCCCTCATGAGAACCTGTTGTCTTTATGCAGTGATAATAAAAATCTGAGTCAGGTTTCCATTCAGCCCAATAGACGTCCCCCCCTTAATTACCAGACCATTATGGCGGGTAATATGAACTACTCTGACTGCAACCTAATCGTTTTTATCCCCCTCATGAGAACCTGTTGTCTTCATGCAGTGATAATAAAAATCTGAGTCAGGTTTCTATTCAGCCCAATAAACGTACCCCCCTTGTTTACCTGACCATTATGGCGGGTAATATGAACTACTCTGACTGCAACCCAATCGTTTTTATCCCCCTCATGAGAACCTGTTGTCTTTATGCAGTGATAATAAAAATCTGAGTCAGGTTTCCATTCAGCCCAATAGACGTCCCCCCCTTAATTACCAGACCATTATGGCGGGTAATATGAACTACTCTGACTGCAACCTAATCGTTTTTATCCCCCTCATGAGAACCTGTTGTCTTTATACAGTGATAATAAAAATCTGAGAAAGGTTTCCATTCAGCCCAATAGACGTCCCCCCCTTAATTACCAGACCATTATGGCGGGTAATATGAACTAGTCTGACTGCAACCCAATCGTTTTTATCCCCCTCATGAGAACCTGTTGTCTTTATGCAGTGATAATAAAAATCTGAGTCAGGTTTCCATTCAGCCCAATAGACGTCCCCCCCTTAATTACCAGACCATTATGGCGGGTAATATGAACTACTCTGACTGCAACCTAATCGTTTTTATCCCCCTCATGAGAACCTGTTGTCTTTATGCAGTGATAATAAAAATCTGAGTCAGGTTTCCATTCAGCCCAATAGACGTCCCCCCCCTTAATTACCAGACCATTATGGCGGGTAATATGAACTAGTCTGACTGCAACCCAATCGTTTTTATCCCCCTCATGAGAACCTGTTGTCTTCATACAGTGATAATAAAAATCTGAGTCAGGTTTCTATTCAGCCCAATAACGTCCCCCCCTTAATTACCAGACCATTATGGCGGGTAATATGAACTAGTCTGACTGCAACCCAATCGTTTTTATCCCCCTCATGAGAACCTGTTGTCTTCATACAGTGATAATAAAAATCTGAGTCAGGTTTCTATTCAGCCCAATAAACGTACCCCCCTTGTTTACCTGACCATTATGGCGGGTAATATGAACTAGTCTGACTGCAACCCAATCGTTTTTATCCCCCTCATGAGAACCTGTTGTCTTTATGCAGTGATAATAAAAATCTGAGTCAGGTTTCCATTCAGCCCAATAGACGTCCCCCCCTTAATTACCTGACCATTATGGCGGGTAATATGAACTACTCTGACTGCAACCTAATCGTTTTTATCCCCCTCATGAGAACCTGTTGTCTTTATGCAGTGATAATAAAAATCTGAGTCAGGTTTCCATTCAGCCCAATAGACGTCCCCCCCTTAATTACCAGACCATTATGGCGGGTAATATTAACTACTCTGACTGCAACCCAATCGTTTTTATCCCCCTCATGAGAACCTGTTGTCTTATGCAGTGATAATAAAAATCTGAGTCAGGTTTCCATTCAGCCCAATAGACGTCCCCCCCTTAATTACCAGACCATTATGGCGGGTAATATGAACTAGTCTGACTGCAACCCAATCGTTTTTATCCCCCTCATGAGAACCTGTTGTCTTTATGCAGTGATAATAAAAATCTGAGTCAGGTTTCCATTCAGCCCAATAGACGTCCCCCCCTTAATTACCAGACCATTATGGCGGGTAATATGAACTACTCTGACTGCAACCTAATCGTTTTTATCCCCCTCATGAGAACCTGTTGTCTTTATGCAGTGATAATAAAATCTGAGTCAGGTTTCCATTCAGCCCAATAGACGTCCCCCCCTTAATTACCAGACCATTATGGCGGGTAATATGAACTACTCTGACTGCAACCCTAATCGTTTTTATCCCCCTCATGAGAACCTGTTGTCTTTATGCAGTGATAATAAAAATCTGAGTCAGGTTTCCATTCAGCCCAATAGACGTCCCCCCCTTAATTACCAGACCATTATGGCGGGTAATATGAACTAGCTCTGACTGCAACCCTAATCGTTTTTATCCCCCTCATGAGAACCTGTTGTCTTTATGCAGTGATAATAAAAATCTGAGTCAGGTTTCCATTCAGCCCAATAGACGTCCCCCCCTTAATTACCAGACCATTATGGCGGGTAATATGAACTAGCTCTGACTGCAACCCAATCGTTTTTATCCCCCTCATGAGAACCTGTTGTCTTTATGCAGTGATAATAAAAATCTGAGTAAGGTTTCCATTCAGCCCAATAAACGCCCCCATCTTGTTTACCAGACCATTATGACGGGTAATATGAACTAGTCTGACTGCAACCCAATCGTTTTTATCCCCCTCATGAGAACCTGTTGTCCTTATGCAGTGATAATAAAAATCTGAGTCAGGTTTCCATTCAGCCCAATAGACGTCCCCCCCTTAATTACCAGACCATTATGGCGGGTAATATGAACTAGTCTGACTGCAACCCAATCGTTTTTATCCCCCTCATGAGAACCTGTTGTCTTTATGTAGTGATAATAAAAATCTGAGTCAGGTTTCCATTCAGCCCAATAGACGTCCCCCCCTTAATTACCAGACCATTATGGCGGGTAATATGAACTACTCTGACTGCAACCTAATCGTTTTTATCCCCCTCATGAGAACCTGTTGTCTTTATGCAGTGATAATAAAAATCTGAGTCAGGTTTCCATTCAGCCCAATAGACGTCCCCCCCTTAATTACCAGACCATTATGGCGGGTAATATGAACTACTCTGACTGCAACCTAATCATTTTTATCCCCCTCATGAGAACCTGTTGTCTTTATGCAGTGATAACAAAAATCTGAGAAAGGTTTCCATTCAGCCCAATAAACGCCCCCATCATGTTTACCAGACCATTATGACGGGTAATATGAACTACTCTGACTGCAACCTAATCGTTTTTATCCCCCTCATGAGAACCTGTTGTCTTTATGCAGTGATAATAAAAATCTGAGAAAGGTTTCCATTCAGCCCAATAAACGCCCCCATCATGTTTACCAGACCATTATGACGGGTAATATGAACTAGTCTGACTGCAACCCAATCGTTTTTATCCCCCTCATGAGAACCTGTTGTCTTTATGCAGTGATAATAAAAATCTGAGTCAGGTTTCCATTCAGCCCAATAGACGTCCCCCCCTTAATTACCAGACCATTATGGCGGGTAATATGAACTACTCTGACTGCAACCTAATCGTTTTTATCCCCCTCATGAGAACCTGTTGTCTTTATGCAGTGATAATAAAAATCTGAGTCAGGTTTCCATTCAGCCCAATAGACGTCCCCCCCTTAATTACCAGACCATTATGGCGGGTAATATGAACTAGTCTGACTGCAACCCAATCGTTTTTATCCCCCTCATGAGAACCTGTTGTCTTTATGCAGTGATAACAAAAATCTGAGAAAGGTTTCCATTCAGCCCAATAAACGCCCCCATCATGTTTACCAGACCATTATGACGGGTAATATGAACTAGTCTGACTGCAACCCAATCGTTTTTATCCCCCTCATGAGAACCTGTTGTCTTTATGCAGTGATAATTATTATTATAAATATTTTATCCATTATAAAATTTTGGTCGGGTTGGGTGTTATATTTTTTTTTTCGTATTTATACTTTCCAACTAAGTGTTCCAATTTTCCCAGTTCGCTGCAAAGACCCTCCGTTCCAACCAAGACCCCTCTGTCGATTCTATCTGCGACATAGTTCGGTAATCCAAACACTATGATATCTATAAGAGTGCCCGTATCAATGGATTTTCTGGCCTCCAGCATCAACTTTTCCTTCTTCAGGGCATACTCCAGCAGTGATCCCCCTTGGTATCTGAAGGCCAGAGCATATCGGGTGGATGACCATCCTTTATTTGCAAAAGTGGTGCAGAAATGTTCCTCCCAAATGGTCCATTCCGAATCCATCATGTGTTTCATCAACATGCAATCGTACCACTCTCCACCCGCATTTTCCAGGAAATATTTCAAAATCGTGATTTTCTGTTTGTCCTCATTTACCTGGAACCGCTCACACTCCCCGTTGAAACCATCGATCCACTGTCTCGCGTTAGAGTTCTTCCCAGTGAATCGTTCGATCATGAAATTTTTTGCAACAATCCCTAATTGCTTAGTATCAGAATCAGTTTTTTTCCTTCAATTAACGTCTGAAACAGTTTTTCTAGCATCTCACCTGAACCACTCGGAATAGCTCCAGGAGTAATTTGCGGGCTTGTAATCTCCCCCAGGTATATTTCATTGAACTGTATGTTGTCATCTTCATCTAGATAAATTTTCGCAAGATCTTCCGTGATGGTTATCCAAATTTTTCTGGTTTGGTGACGTTTAGTAAGTGATTTCTTTACCTTGTGATACTGTGGAAAGTTTGTGACGGCACTGTGGAGGCTGACCGGTTGGGATTCAAGCGGTATCTCGTAGTTTCTCATCAGGTATTCCTATCGAAGTCAGACAAATTATATTTGATTTTGCATCGGTCCCTGGTTTTACTTCAAAATCAAATCGTAACTTTTCCATGTTCCGTGGACCAGGCGTAAATAATGTCGTTTTGTAATGTGGAGAGATAAAGGCAGTTTTTTCGTCTCTCTGGAAATCAAAGTTTTATTCCGAGTTAGTTCAAAAATAAATCATGCAACTTCCAAATATCAACTAATGGACAATTCAGCTCACCTGGAAATCAAAGAAACGACATTAAAAGCCTTTATTCCGCTTTCTGTTTTTATTAGCACTGACTCACGTGTTCACTTTCACTTATCGTCTCGTCTGATAACTCGTGGTTTTCCGTTTCGCCGTCCTTTGCGCTCCCGGCGGCTTCCTCGGTAACGCGGCGAATTTCAAACGGGGACGCTCCTCACTTGAATATGGGAGTGCACTCCATATTCTTTACATATATTTTTCCACCTTTGACCCATACGTATTTGTGGTTGTACTCCTTAGCAAACGTTTTCGTAATGGCGAGCAGGTATCGGTTATACCCGGTGAGTCTCTCATTGATGTAAACCTTTGTATTGGTGGGAAATCTTGCATCAACAGGTGGCAACTCGATGCCTTTCTCTTTGCGGGACCACTGTATCATTTCCGTTTTCTGCTCCAGGTCTGCGAATCTTACGATAATATTTCTTTTATTTTTTCCCTTTTTGTCTATTTTACCCACACGAAAAGCATCAACTATCTCCACTTTCATTTCTTCCCGCAAATCCACTTTTTTGATCAAACTTCTCACAATTTCGTAAACATATTCTCCTGAGGTCTCAGGGATGCCATTTATCTGTATGTCGTTTTTTAGTTCTCTCTGCTCCATATCGTTCAACTTCCCGTCCAGGTACTGTGTCTTCCGTTCGAGTTTTTGATTTTTCTGAACCAATTGTTCCAATTCTTTCCTATTTTCCATGACATCGTTCTTGAGTTCCTTCAAATATTTTTTGCGTACTTTCGAAATTATCGTTGAAAAACTTCATTGATAAGTTCATCGATTTAATTTGCTTGTTGAAACTTGAAAGTAGTAGATCAATCTTTCCTTCCATATCCATATTCCTACTCGCTTCTATAAGATCCTCACAATCCGATGTCTCCACTTCCTCATCATCAGTAGTATCGGACCTGGTGGGTGGTAGCTTGGATCCACGATTTACAAAATAACACGAGTCGCACCTCCACGCTTCCTTTAATTCTTTCTTCAGCTTTCTATAACTTTCCACTGTTTTCAAACGTGTACAAAATGGATGGTAACGCAATCCGCATTCACTGCATTTAGCTGTCTTTTTTGGCGAGACAAGTTCGCGGTTACACTTTTACTTTTGTAAAAGTGGGCTCCCCGGAGGCAGGAGAGCGGTCCAGGCATCGGCAAAACGGCGTCGTATACCAAGTCGGCGAGCCTGTCCCGGTGCTCCCTCGGAGAGAGGTCGAACGAGGTGTCCCCTAGGAGGGTGCAGGCCTCTGCCATAGCCAGCGAGGCGGCAAGGAACAACTCCTGCTGGCCGGTGACCGCCCGATCTTTGTCCCGTACCGCCGAGGGGATGAGTTCGGCGACAGCCGGGTCCAGGGCCGGAGGAGTAAATTCCGGGAAGTGCGGGAGGGCCGGGTATCGCTCCCGGACCGCCGAGAAGACGGAGGCGGACCAACCCTCACGCTGGATTCTCGCGAGTTCAGTCACCACGGCCGGGGAGACATCCGGGCGGGAGCTCAGCATCGGCTGGTTGCGGACGAGGAGCCGCCGGATTCCCGGATTTCCGGTTGACGAGAAGGAGGGCTAAGTTACCTGGAAAAAAATTGTACTTACCTGATTTAACGGCGCGCTGACTTCGTCTGCCCTCCCCGACGGCGAAACTCCACCCGTTTCCGGGATGACGAGGACTGCCCCTGAGAGGCGGCCGGGCGGGGACCGATGCCAGGCCGACGGGCGTTTCCCTGGTCACGGGATGAGCCGGGGGCGCGGGCCACCGGCCCTGAGGCCGGATTTGTTGACTGCGAGGAGCCGGCCAATGCCCCATCTCGAGGCTTGGGTTTGCGGAGGGAAGCCTCCTGGCCCCAAGCCCCCAATCAAATAAGAGGGGTTTTTTTTTTTTTTTTTTTTTTTTTTATTGCATTTTATTGGAAGACAAAAATATAAAATACATACAATTTTCAGGTTATGCTACTCCCCCCTATAAGCTACGCTTGTGCTGGGGGGAGGAGAGTCGTTATGACCGATATAAATGAAATAGATTAATAATAATGAATAATAAAATAATCATCTCTTGTTATATAAAAATACTTCGTTTTTTAAAATATATTCATAATTCATTTTGCAATATTCGAGTAACCTCTCTTCTTCTTATAAATAAATAAAAATAAAAAAATGAACTTCGGCTAGAGTATTTCTCGTATTTTGTGTTAACAGGTTTACTTATAGGTACATATATTACCTCAAATGTGTATAATTATTATAGAGTGGAACAAAAATCAACATCCTTCTAACAAATATATAACTAAATAAATAGGAACCTCCTGGGCATGAGATTAGATCACTCCGTAAACGCTATTACCACAAATTTTACATTACTGGTACTGATGGTAGCTACAAATTCATCAAAATTCTTTCGTAAGCTTCTGATATTTGAATTTATTAACGTAAAATAATTTTTATTCTTCTCAAAGAAGTTCTCCAACTTCATACCCCCCTCACAAACGTTTTCATTCAACTCCGAAACACCGTTTTCATCACCGCTGTTTATAATGTTTTTAATCATAGCCATTTGAATAATCCTTATCTTACCGTGGTTCAAGTGAGGAGGCTCACTTCTTCTTGCGAGACAGTGGTTAACTCCGCGTTGAATACCATTTCCGTGAACCGTGATCGTTGGTCAATCGAACGTAGGTATTGCTCAGAGACGAGGTTGGTATTGGCCTTTTCATCTTTTTTCATCAAAATTTTCCCGTCGGTGACCCAGACGTATTGGTACGAGTACTCCTTTGCATGCTGTTTGGCAAGCCATCGGAGATAACGGTTGTGGGGGGAAAGCCGCTCGGAGATATAGATATTACGATTCTCTTAGAATGAAGCGTGAATTTTATCGAGCTTCAGATGTTCTCTTTTTTGTTTCGCCGCAGAAATAATTTTATTGCGCGAGATTTCGTTGTCAAAAACCACCACTAAATTGTCATTTGGTTCGGACTTAGCCTTGGAACGGATCCTATAGGCCTTCACAATTTTCGCCTTGTCCAATTCCACGCCAATGACTTGCGCGATGCGAGCTATAATCTCACGAGGGTCCTCCCCTGGAGTTTCTGGAACACTGGAGATTTCCAGTTCGTTCTTGAGCCTCTTCTGCTCGGACGCGTTGAGACGAACATTGAGAGCATCCACTTCTCTCCGAAGTTTTTGATTTTCATTTTTGAGCTCCTCATTAGCATCGGAGAGCTTTTTGATAGATTTTTCCATTCCTTTCATTCTAGACAGGACATCATCGAGCTTTTCCGAGTTAAATGCCGCAGAGTGCTCAAACGACTTCATTTTTACGGAGATGGAATTCAGTCGTTTCAGAACTGTGGTCTCAAACGACGGAGCACTCGCATCCCGGTATGAGCTACCTTCCTGCTGATCACTATCCTCCTCTTCCTCAGAGTCGGAAACTGGGATTTTCTGGAATGCCAATGACGGTTTATTTTTTTTACACCGGTCTCTTTACAGTCATCGCACGTCCATGACAGCTTCTTTTGCCCAAGTTTTTTGAAGTTTTCGATGGTTTTGACCCTCGTGCAGGTTGGATGGTAGGTTCCCTCGCACTGTTTACACTTCAGGGACCTCTTAGGCGACAAGTCCCCGTCGCAGCGATTGCAGCTCATTCCGATAACGGATTACAATACAAAAGCGAAGTAAACACGACTTGAGACAACACGAACGCGCAATAAAACACTCTGAGACGAGATGTTCACTCTCTCGTGGTCAAGAGACAACTGAGATTTGTGGTTACCCCGATATTGTGTTTTTAAGCCCGATCGGCTACGGGCGGCTTGAAGTCCCTCAGCAACATCCTCTTCCGGGCGTTCGAGAGCCTGAAGACACCCGCCGACGTGAGAGAGAGAGAGAGAGAGAAGAGAGAGAGAGAGAGAGAAAGAAATTTTATTCACAACAAAAATCAAGAGACCACTTACAAACCGAAACTACCCGAATAATAAGGCCCGTCTGTAGGCAGTGCCTGAATTGACGGGCCTGAGTTGTTCTCCGACAAATTAAAAAGAACAAAATGAGAAAATTAATAAATTAAAGTAATAACAAAAAAAAAAAAATATATATATATATATATATGTGATGTCGTCGTCGTCGTCAATGATCTGCCCTTCCTCATAGTTGGAAGGCGTCATAATGAGGTTTTCACTGAGTGATGCACGCGTCTCGTGACAATAACGAATATAAAAAGGGTTTATTAAGACGTATCAGGACTTTAACTCATAGATTAATTACACCCGAACAAGCATACTCCCCCCAGGCACTCAATCAAACTGTGTATACTCAGAACACAATAACTTCTTGTCGTAGACGCGCTCTCTGACAACGTCTTCGACTGACTCCTGGAATGCGACTGACTGACGCTCCGGTAGTGTCCGGAAGTGCCACACGGGGTGCTGTGAGCAGCTAGTGACGACACAAAAGTGTTATTCGGGTGAATTAACAGCTGGTGGGGAGTTGGGTAAATCCAATGAAGGTTGTAGGTAGCATCTCTACATCACACGGCGATCCTGACATTGCTGCCGTCCCCGGGAGCACAGTGTACCTGCGGGACCAAAGGCAGCCCATTAGTCTGAACCAAAGCTGATCGCCACCGCCCCCAAGAAGAGGGAGGGAGCGAGGAACCATCACTGGGAATTAATGCCGGTGATGACAGCCAGACAAACAGTGCACAGAGGTGAGGAGGCACAACATAAGGGGCGAGAGCCCATAAAACAGGGGCAAGAGCCCATAAACATAAACAGGGGGCGAGAGCCCATTAAACAGGGGGCGAGAGCCCATAAAACAGGGGCGAGAGCCCATAAACAAGGGGCGAGAGCCCATAAAACAGGGGCGAAAGCCCATAAAACAGGGGCGAGAGCCCATAAAACAGGGGCGAGAGCCCATAAACAAGGGGCGAGAGCCCATAAACAAGGGGCGAAAGCCCATAAAACAGGGGCGAAAGCCCATAAAACAGGGGCGAGAGCCCATAAACAAGGGGCGAGAGCCCATAAAACAGGGGACGATAGCCCATAAACAAGGGGCGAGAGCCATAAAACAGGGGCGAGAGCCCATAACCTAGGGGCGAAAGCCCATAAACTAGGGGCGATAGCCCATAAAACAGGGGCGAAAGCCCATAAAACAGGGGCGAGAGCCCATAAACAAGGGGCGAGAGCCCATAAAGTCAGCAACGAACTGAATGCGCAAGAAGGCAGCAGCAGATGGTAAAACAGGCCAAAGCCTCAAAACAAGCCAGAGGTGCGTCCAGTGGCTAAACAGAACAGAGCACAGGAGAAGGGACCTCGAACTCACTTGGACTTGACAATCACCCTATCAGAAAAGAAGTGACTGTGAGGACGAGGGCAACGTAAAGGGAAGGACGAAGAAGGAGGGACCAACCATGACGCGCCCTCGTGGTGCCAAGCAAGGTAGAGATCCCAACCCCGCACTAAACAAAGCAAGGCATAACAAGACAGTAGTGTAAAACAGCATGTGACCGGGCGGATCCACAGTCACACGAGTGGGAGAGTCCACACACAACAAAACTGTCAAGTCAGCCCAAACTCATTGGGATTGGTCCCCAGTATCAGCGAGAGGATTTAGTCCATCAGGCATAGGTGCCCTGCGCAATCGTTCGTGAGGATATTTAAGGTATTTCCGTGTACCGCCAGACACAGGCTGTAACAAATAGCGGTCATTTGGCAGAACTTTACAATTTTATAGGGTCCACGATATGCATCGTCAAGTTTTACCCGGTTCCTCACCTCCGTTTGTGCAAAAACCAAATCATTTTCTTCAAATCGTTTAATTGGCAACTTGCCACTGTCAAATCGGGTTTTACTTATTTCAGCTTGCTTTTCAATTAATTGAGCGGCAGTGTCACGCAAAGCTTGAAGGTCAGTGGAAGGCTGCTCAGTGAGATGATCAGTTATAGAAATCAAATGCAGGGGCCTGGAAACACGCCCAAACATTAGTTGCATTGGAGATATTTTAGTGACACTGTGAGGTGTAGTATTGAGAGCTAACTGGATGTGACCAACACAAGATTGCCAGGTTCGATGTTCATCCTTTTCAGCAACAGTAAGCATGTTACGAAGGGTGCTCATGAGACGTTCCACCTGGCCATTCGCCTTTGAGGCACCAGTGGCTATAAAATGAAGGTCGATTTGATGAGCACCACAGAAATCTTTAAACTCCTTCGCCGTAAAATTTGTACCTTGATCACAAATGATACGCTGTGGAGGTCCAAAAAAGTCTATAACAACGGTTAATGCTTTCACAGCACTTGCAGCTTCAAGGGAGCGGGTATGCTGAAGCACACAGTATTTCGTGAATGCATCTATAAAAACGAATAGGTATTCTTTGGAGTCTTTTTTTCCGCTCAATTTACCTGAGGCGTCCAGATGAAGGGTATGCCACGGTTCAGAAACCTTGGGAATTGGATGGAGTTGGATTTGTCGAGGACCTGAATCCGACTTTGATGTTTTACACACCAGACAGTTCTCGACAAACTTTCGAACATACTTGGCCATATGTTCGAACCAATAGTGTTGGTATAAGGCCTCCAAGGTTTTTTCATAACCCAGATGGAAAAGGGACTCGTGAACATTGGAAACAACTGAATAACGAAGTGAATGAGGTACAATTGGGAGATACCTAGTCCTTGTGTGTCGCTGAACTTTCCGACACAGAATGCCATTGTGAATTTCGTATGTGTTTTGAATATCTGGGTCTATTTCATCAACATTTAATTTTTGGACGATTTCTGACACGAATGGATCACTTTGTTGGGCTGTCAGCAACCAGTCAGTAGAAACTGCTGTCAACTTGACATGCTTGTCAGAAACCTCAGGGTTCAAATAAGGCTTTACATTCCTTTGCCTACCATGTGGCCGCATCTTTGGACTCTCTGATATCAGCGTTGGAACCTCGACTGACTTTGGAACGAAATCGTCAGGAATTGACGAGTCGTCAGTAACAGGGTGTCGACTGAGAAAATCCACATGTTGCATGCGGGAAGACTGGCGATACTGAAGTTTGAAATCGTAACTCTGCAAGAAGGATGGTGGTCCTCTGTGCTCGGGGTACAAGATCTTTCTTGGTTTGACTCTTTTTCAAGGAATCACAGTCGGTGATAACGGTAAATGGATAACACTGTAAATAATTGTGGAAGTGTTTAATGGCATAGACCACTGCTAGAGTCTCCAATTCATAAGAATCATACCGAGATTCAGCATGGGTCGTTCTTTTACTGTAGTAGGCTATTGGTCTGGGCTTTTTATCAACAATATTAATCAAAATGGCACCAAAACCTATCGAGCTTGCATCGCAATGCAATTCAATAGGATGGGATGGATTGAAAATTGTTAAAATGGGTTCAGAAGTCAGAAGACTGATGAGATGTTGACGAACCTTCTCAAGGTCCTCTGTCCAAGGAATAGGACGATTCTTGTTCTCATCAGCAGGACTATTCGTTTTACGGGTTAATTGAAACAATGGGGATGCGATTTGTGAGAAATTCTTAACGAAATGGCGGAAATAAGATGCCAGACCTAAAAACTGGCGTAATGAGCGTAAGGTGGTTGGGGGTGACAATTTCGTAAGAGCTTCAACTTTGGTTTTATTTGGGCGCAACTCACCGTTTTCTATCTCATAGCCCAAATATTTAATTTTCGAAACGACAAACGAACACTTTGCAAGATTAAGGGAGAACCCTGCATCAGTTAGAACCTTTAGAATATGATCTAACCTATCAAGAGCCTGTTGCTGAGTTTCTGCTAAAATCAGCAAGTCGTCCATATAGCAGATAACATAACCAAAGGCTAAGTCCCCTAGAGCTTTCATGACAGCACGTTGGTACACACTCGGCCCATTCCTGACTCCAAAAGGTAAGGCCAAGTATTCCCATTGGCCGTCTGGAGTGACGAAAGCCAACTTTTCAATGGAATCTTCTTCAACAGGAATTTGATGAAAACCGCTCGCAGCATCAAGTATGGAAAACCATTGAGCTCCATTCAAGCGCGCAATTTGGTCACTGATTAAAGGCAACGGAAATCGATCAGGAATTGTGTTAGCATTTAACTCCCTAAAATCAACAGCCATTCTGAAACCTCCCGTTTTCTTTGGAACAAGAAGTATAGGGCTAGCAAAGGGAGAGGAACTGGGGCGGATCACTTTGGCATCCTCTAGTTCCTTTATACGTTCTCGAACTAGTTCACGCTGCACAGGACTAAGTTTATAAGGGCGACGATTTACTATCTTTGACGGATCAATAAGACGGATTTTGAAAGTGCCTGTAGTGACACGGGTTGTAGGAATTCCAGAAATGAAATACTGGGAATACTTCTGTAAAATGCGAATAAGGTCAGAGAGTTGACTAACAGGAAGATTTGTGTGAACTGTATCCAAATTTATGGTGCTTACTGGCAAAACATGGCAAGATCCCACAGGAGGAGAAAAATCAAGAAACGGAATTGTGGTATCATGGCAACCAAACATCTCACTGAACATCACAACCTCATCAGCAGCACACTGTTCTAATGAGCAGTGGCCATCCAGAAAATCGGAAATTTCATTTTCATTACAAATACCAGAATGCATATCTTCTCCAGCAGTTACATGGACTGGTTGAACTTCAACTGGCATGGATTTGGGTTCAGCTCTTGAGAAGTTGGCAGTGTCCAACAAACTACTATTTGAATCATTCAAGGTGCTAGGAGGAGCGTCCTTCCTAAGCACACAGGTTGAAGAATTCACAGCCATACAAAAATCTGGGGCAAGGATTTCCCGCCCTAAAATGATTGGTACAGGCAACAAACAGTTTTCAACAATATGAAATAATACCTGAGGGTCATTCCCATCTATTGTAACCAAAACTTGTTTTTGGCACATGGAAATAGTTACTGCTGACCCTAGACCATGCAAACGGACGATATTTTGAAAAGATGGACCATAAAAATGGTCACTGATTGACATGTGAAGGAGAGAGCATTCTGATCCTGAATCAAAACAGTACTTGAATACATAACCTTGATGGGTCAATGTCCCCTCCAGATTAGCCTGCTTGTCGGCTGGCTGTGCTGATGGCGCCTTGTTCTCTCCTGGTTTTGGCCTCGCAGCACTCTTCTTTCTGGTTACAGGTGTAGCAAGTGGTGTTGGTGTAACCTGATGCAGCCTTTGATGTAGGGATCGGACATCGATGTCCGATGTTTTTGATCCGATGTTCGATGTTTGTAAACATCGATGTTTATTGATCATCGATGGTGATCTACCAATGTTTTTGATACATCAATGTTTCTGCCGAGTAACATCGATGTTGATTTCTTGATAATTTGATGACGATTTTGACGAGTTGGTTGACTCGGCCAAGGCTCGCATTGCGCGGGTTTGTTCCGTCAAGAAGTCCTGGAATGAGCCTCCGCGAACGTCATGTGGAGAGGGGTGACGAGGGTTGAGAAGCTGACAAAGGGCGGAATCCACTCGGGCCTGGTCGGGTATAGTCGGGTGGGTGTTCGGGAAAATGTCCTTGTGACGTGTAACGAGAGTTACCTCGCCAACAAAATGGAGTCACGTCCTTCACTTGTTGCCTATCGGCAGCATTAACATGCGAAAAATCGCCAAAAAACTGACCTCGGTGATTCCATCATTATTGCCATTCGAAAATGCACGTAGATTGTCGAATCCCACTTCTGATGTGATGTCGTCGTCGTCGTCAATGATCTGCCCTTCCTCGTAGTTGGAAGGCATCATGATGGGGTTTTCACTGAGTGACACACGCGTCTCGTGACAATAACGAATTATAAAAAGGGTTTATTAAGACGTATCAGGACTTTAACTCATAGATTAATTACACCCGAACAAGCATACTCCCCCCAGGCACTCAATCAAAATGTTTATACTCAGAACACAATACTTCTGGTCGTAGACGCGCTCTCCGACAACGTTTTCGACCGACTCCTGTAATGCGACTGACTGACGCTCCGGTAGTGTCCGGAAGTGCCACTTGGGGTGCTGTGAGCAGCTAGTGACGACACAAACGTGTTATTCGGGTGAATTATCAGCTGGTGGGGAGTTGGGTAAATCCAATGAAGGTTGTAGTTATTATTATTGTAGTCATAGATGTCCGTCGGGCATCTCTACATCACATATATATATATATATATATATATATATATATAATCTTTAGCTCGTAGTCTACACATATAAACTCATGAGTATATTTTCAATATTCTCCGGACCGAGGTTAATCAACCATGAAAAAATTAACTTTTTGTAGGTGGCGCGGGTGACTTGACTAGGATCTTTCATATGACGGGGCAGAGAGTTGTAGACAATGTGTAGTAAATATTGCGGACTTCAACTAGTCAATGTTAAATTAATTCTAGGATTTACTACGTTCTGCAGAAGTTGAAATCTAGTTGAATGTGTGTGGGTATACGGTGCATTTACAACAGACGGATTCCGGTGGTAGTACAAAGTCAAACATTTGATGAACAATTGCCTTATGGTGAAAACCTTTATCTCCTGGAACAACAAATGACTGGGGTACCTCCTAGACCTTCCCAGCATCACCTTGAGGATTGCTTTTTGCCAAATAACCAGTTTTCTCAGGTGGCTGAAAAATGTCCCACCCCACACCACTATTCCATACTGGAGCAGAGACTGGACCAATGAATGGTATAACAGTTTCACCCTCTCGCCTGACAAATATGGCTTCACATGGTAAAATAAGTAGATAAATTTTCGAAGCTTCGTGTATAAGTAGGAGATATGTTGGTCCCATACCAGTGCCGAGTCAATGTAAACTCCCAAGTACTTCAAATTTATCTACTCTTTCAAGCGGTATACAGCTACATGGTGCACCAGGAGCGCACGAATGGATCCTGAGGTCTCCACTGAGGCGGCACGTCACCACCGCCAATGAGCATATACTTGGTTTTGGTAGAATTCAGCGAGAGAAAATTCCCAAGCAACCAACCACTTAACCTGCGCCAACAGCAACTGCATCTCAGACTAGTACCACCTCCCAGGTGGGACCCGACACCAGCACAGCTGCATCATCTGCAAAAAGGTACAATGTCACCCTCTGGGGAAAGAGAGGCGAGGCGATCTATATAAATTAAAAACAGTGCAGGTCCTAGAGTACTACCCTGAATTACGCCAAACTCTATGGGCCTTTCCTCACTGGTTGTATCACCAACGGCAACAAACTGCGTTCGGCCAGATAAATAGCTTGTGAACCACTCCAAGCAACCGTCCAATATACCCACCTCTTCCGTGAGGGTGGTGCCGGCTGCCCCATCGGGGAGAACGGGACCGACAACGGCGAGGCGCCAGAGACGGTTCGCGGCGGCGTCTCCATAACCTCGAAGGCACACGGGAAGTTCTACCCGCGAGAAAAACAAGGGATAAATAAAGGAAAATAAGGGATCGTAAAAAATTTCGCGGAAGCCTTGTTTTAAAGAAAACACGACGAAAACAAAAAAGAACGAAGGAAAAACGATGAAAATCGATGAAAAAGGAGCAAACGTTCGTACGGTAGCGACAACAAAAAGGTTAATGGCCAGTGATGACCACTCTCCTCTAATACCTAATATAATCTAGATCAGCCTGCCCAGCAGGTGGGCTGATTGTGTAATTTCCTTGCAAACTAATCTGTTTAAATATGTAAATAACGAGACGATAGAAGCGAGCCCTTATTTCCAAAGTCGATTGAACATATTAACTAATTTTGTTGATTTTGATAGTCAATTTAACTCGTCACTCGAAAAAATAAACGGCTCTTTGGATAAATACGTAAGACTGGGATCTGGGTGGATTTTCGACCGAGTGAAAGACATAAGTATTTATTACGTCAAATACGCCCCTTTCAAGGGAGCGTCTTATTTGCCCACGCCGAAACGTATAAACAATCCGAAATATTCCGTAGTTAACGTTAGAAATGATAAAGACTGAATGTTTCAAATGGACAGTTTTAGCAAAATTACACCCAGATCCATTACGTAAATACCGAGTATCGTATTTCAAACGTTTCGAACACCTGTATAATTTTAACGTTTTATCCTACCCAACCACTCTAACAGAAATCAATATTTTCGAAAAAAATAATTAGAAAATCTCGATAAATGTTTTTGGCTGGGAAAATGACGAAATATATCCGTTGAGAATCACGTCATTTAAAAATAGAGACGATCATATCGATTTGTTGTTATTAACCGAAAATGAACGGTCCCATTACTGTCTTATCAAAAATATAGATAGTCTGCTAAGAGGGTTGTACAAATATAATAATAAAATTTTTTTCTGTAAATACTGCTTGCACGGATTCAAACGTAAGGCAACTCTCAAAGAACACGTGCCCCATTGTGAACCGTTTGGCGCACAAAAAACTAGATTACCAGATGAGAAATTGTATAAATTTATTAATTATTCTTTGTGTACACGATAACGTTGGGTGACGCGAGATTTTTAGACAGTCTAGCATTTATGAACGAAATTTTACAGTCATTAGTCCATAACCTAGTCCAAGAAGGGAACGTGCAATCAAATTTTAAATTATTCTACCAACATTTTTCTCCGAATCTACATTCCCTCATACCTCTTCTACTCCGAAAAGGTATTTTCCCTTATACTTATATGACGAGTAGAAAAAATTTTGAAGAAACAAACCTACCTCCGAAATCCGCTTTTTTCAATGATCTCACAATGACTCATATCAGCGAAGAAGATTACAATCATGCGCAACGTGTATGGTCGGAATTTAAGGTGAACAACATGGAGCAATATCATAATTTATACTTGCTCACTGATACGTTACACTTGGCGTCAATTTTTCAAAAATTTAGATCAATGATACTGAATAATTACGAAATCGAGCCGTTAAACGTTTATTCTACACCGGGACTCTCTTGGAACGCGATGCTAAAAATGACGAACGTTCAACTCGACTTAATCACTGACATTGAACAGTACATCATGATCGAGAGCGGGATTCGAGGGGGTTTGTCTCAAATTTCACACAGATACGCCCAAACAAACAATCCAATGGTCGAAAACTACGATCCTTCCGAGCCCACTTCTTGGATAGTCTATTTGGACTGTACCAATTTATACGGTACAGCTTTGTCAGAAATTCTCCCGCAAAAAAACTTCCAATGGCTTAGCAGATCCGAGATTAATGACATTGATTTTTCTTCCGTCTCCGACGTGTCACCCACGGGTTACATTTTAGAAGTCGATTTGATATACGGTCCCGAATTACACGATTTGCATAATTCGTATCCTGTGGCTCCTCAAAAAATGGAAATAAACGCCGAAATTTAATCACCGTTTTGTCTAGACTTGGCAGATCAATACAATATTACTAGTCAAGAACCGAAACTGCTTACCACGTTATTTGACAAGAAAAAATACGTATGTCACTATAAGACGTTGCAACTCTACCTACATCTCGGCTTGAAATTGAAACACGTTCACCGCGTGATTTCATTTGAGCAATCTGCTTGGATGAAACCTTTCATCGATCTAAATACCCGGAAGAGACAAGAAGCCAAGTCCACCTTTGAATCAAACCTCTTCAAATTGATGACTAACTCAGTGTACGGTCGTTCCATCATGAACGTACGACGTCACACGGACTTTAAATTAGTAGCGAATAAAAATATCGGATATAATCAGGATGAGCAACTCGGTCTCCCCTAATTCTAAAGAACATACTGAGCCATTATTGGGCAGGTCGTCAAGAATAAAAGGTGGTATTTAAATGGACATTTTTCGAGGCAGATACACACCTAATTTCGAGTGTAAACTACGTAATTTAGTTTAGTGTGTAAATTAATTTCGATTCTTTATTCTGAATCAAGGTGCGGATAGCATCTCGTGAATTAGTGTTTGAAAACAGTGAGAATTCAAGTGTCATACATTAGATTTCACCATCCTTCACTATTTGACAATTTTGGGGTTGCACAACTTTGCGTGCTCGCTGAACCGGTTGCGTGCATTGGAAAAAATTGTTTGAGGTGAATCTGCAAACAAAAATTAGAGTTCCCAATTGAAATAAGGATGTTTGATTTGAAAAAAAAAAAAACAATTTTTGTTTGCTCTCATTTATAAGATTTTAGGGAGAGAGGGTGGGGGACAATTTGTGGGACACCCTGTATAATGAGCACGAAATAACGACCGACCTTAAAATTCTATTCTATCCCCTGTGATAGAATTTGCAGCGTGTTGTGATCTATTCACCTCAAAACGCAAACGGTAAAATTTTGGGGAAAAATGAGAGGTTGACCTTCATGAAAACATGGGTTGGTCATAAAAGGGAAACCAACCAAGACGGCGAGAGAAGAAAAGAGGCGGAGAGAACGGCGGTGGCTGAGGGAATGCGGGATCGGGTCAAACGCGTTCGCAGAACACCTTGGTTCCAACCAGTTTGAAATCGGTCAGCAAACTGCTACTGCGAACATACCTATTGGCGGAGGGCATTGGCAGAGCAGGTGGTGGTGCGTCTGTTCTGATCAAATTCCACGCTTTACCCAATGAAGTCAATGCGACAAGGCGAGGAAGCTCCGCAATAAAAGAGCGTAGACGGGGGGCAGCAGCCCCGTCAGCTCACCTGGAGTCCTTAGGACAAAGGGCAGTTCAGTCTAGGCTGGATACTGCGAGGGTAGAGACGACTCTTCAGCTGCAGTGGAAGCAACCTCTCTAGGAGATGGGCACTCCGAAATCACGGCCCCTGGCCCTCCAGGGTGGGGGTTGGGCGTGGGGCTAACAACCCCACCCCGGAAAAAATCCAATTGTTACGAACCTTGAAACAAATGTGCAACCGGATGGATCTAATGGAAACCGACCTAGGCGTGTTAAACGGAAAAAAACTGAGAACTTCGGACTTGAATGCTGCTACTTGGGATGTGAGAACGATGCTCCAACCAGGGAAAATGAACGAGATAGGAAGAGAACTATTGAAGTTTGGTTTTGACATTTTCGCTCTTCAGGAGATAAGATGGAGAGGTAGTGGGCAAATAAACAAATTGGATTATTCTATTACATATGTACAGTGGACCCGAAAATAGAACCGGACAATGCGGTACTGGTTTCTTTGTTAGAAAGCCTATTTTAAAAAAAGATGTTGATGTTTGAACCAATAAGTGAAAGAATATGCAAATTAAGAATTAAAGGTCAATTTAGAAATATAACAATATTCTCTGTATATGCTCCTACGGAGGATGCAGAGGAGGATGCCAAAGAGAGCTTCTATGATGTATTGAATGGATGTTTAGATAAAACTCCCCGCTATGACATGATTATTATATTGGGGGACCTAAACGCAAAAATCGGGAAAGAGGAATTCTTAAAGACTGTCGCTGGATCGCAGTCCCTACACGACGAAACTAGTGAAAAACGGGTTACTGTTAGCACAGTTTGCGGAGACAAATAGTCTAAAAATCGTAAGCACTTACTTTCAAAGAAAGGATATACACAAAGGTACATGGACAATGGCGGGCTCCAGAACCGTCAACCAGATCGATCATGTTCTTGTTTCTGCTAGGCATGCGTCAGGGATTATCAAGTTAAGATCGATGAGAGGACCTAATTGCGAGAGTAATCACTTTCTGGTCAAAGTGGTAGTTCGGAGTAGGCTATCGAATGTTAATAAAATCAGAGGTATGAAGAAAGTCAAATGGGACATAGACAAGCTAAAGACAGAGCAAATAAACGAGGACTATAAGGAAGCAATGGATCGAGAACTGCAGACTGTGACCCAAGACGGCAACGAAGTTCAAAACGATGGGGGTGAAGTGGAAAGGAAGTGGAAAACCGTGAAAGATGTCTTGAATAAAGCTGCCGGAGAAGTAGTAGGTAAAAGAAGAATAGAGAGGAACGCTGATTGGTATGATGAGGAGTGCCAGTCCGCGGTGGAACGAAAGAATGCAGCCAGATTGAGAGTTTTGCAAGTTAATACCAGGGGCAACCGAGCGAGTTATGAAAGGGAGAGAAGGATTTCAAAGGCGATTTGTAGAAGGAAAAAGAGAGAAATGCTGAAGAAGAAAGTCGAAGAGATCGAGGTTCTCCATAACTCGAATAACAGCAGACAGTTTTATAAATCAGTCAATTGGTTTAGGAAAGGGTATCAGCCGAAACTAAATGGATGTAAAAACAAACAGGGAAACACTTTAAGCACTGAACAAGAGATTATGGCGAGGTGGACAGAACATTTCTCCGAACTCTTGGAAAGTGGAAGGAACGAGGAAAGTTTTAATCAGTTAAACGAATACCTTGAGGTGGAACCGAGAACGGAGGAGCCATGCATGCAGGAAGTGGAAGACGCCATAAAGAAGCTTAAAAATAACAAAGCTGGGGGGGGGGGAGATGGGTTAGTTGCGGAACTTGTGAAAAACAGCAGTTTGAAGATGAAACAGGAAATTTTAAATCTTGTGGTCATGATATGGAGAGCTGAAAGGATGCCAGAAGAGTGGTCAACGAGTCTAATCTGTCCAATTTTTAAAAAAGGGGACAAGCTTAAATGTGACGATTACCGTGGCATATCCCTACTTAACGTAGTTTACAAGGTGTTCTCGAATATCTTACTATGTAGAATTAACGGCTACATCGAGGGGGCTATTGGAGATTACCAATGCGGTTTCCGAAGCGGCAAGGGTACTGTCGATCAAATATTCGGGGTGAGGCAGTCCTTTGAAAAATGCTTGGAGTATGGCATTGATGTACACTGTTTGTTTGTGGACTACAAGAAAGCGTTCGACAGTGTGAAATGAAATGCAATATCAAGAGCACTAATGACCAATGGTGTACCCCGGAAGTATGTTAGGCTAGTTGGCATTACCCTGGATGGGAGTAAATCTAAAGTCAAGGTAGGAACAGCGCTTGGAGATAGCTTCGAAATAAATAAAGGTGTTAGGCAAGGGGATGCCCTGTCGGCAGCTCTCTTTAATCTAGCACTACATGAAGTAGTGAATGGAATAGTCAAGCGAGGCACAATCATTAACCGTACGTGACAAATCCTAGCTTATGCGGATGACTTAGTAATCATTGCAAGGAATATGTCTGCACTTAGGGAAGCATTTAATGTCCTGGAATCGGCAGGCAAAGTGGCAGGGCTGGAAATTAATGAAGAAAAAACGAAATACATGAAAATATCTCCAGACCTTGGGAGAAGGATCTACCAGAACGTTACGATTGGCGATTACAATTTTGAAAACGTAAGATCCTTTAAATACCTGGGTTCTGAGTTAAATAATGGAAATAAAGTATCTAATGAAATAAACGGACGAATAATGATGGGAAATCGGGCTTACTACGCCAACCTGAAACTACTCAGATCTAGGGAAACTAAAGTGAAGCTGTACAAGACACTTATAAGGCCAGTTGTGTGCTATGGTTCCGAGGCGTGGACGATTTCCGCCAGCGACTGCACGAACTGAGGGTATTCGAAAGAAGAGTAATGAGAAAAATATACGGGCCTCTGTTAGAGAATGGTGAATGGAGAATAAGAAACAACAGAGAGATTAATGAGCTCCTGCGAAATGAGGACATTGTTAGGTTTGTTAAATCTGGAAGGATTAGATGGGCCGGACATATGGAGAGGATGGATGAAGGGAGAGCAGTGAAAAGGATCTGGAGGGAGAGAGTGATGGGGAGGCGAAGGATCGGCAGACCAAGGAGCAGATGGACAGACGAAGTGGAGAGAGACTTGGTGGCCCTTGGGGTCAACAATTGGCGGAGGAGGGCTCTAGATAGAGACGGATGGAGAGCAGTTGTTCAAGAGGCCAAGGGCCACATAGGCCTGTAGAGCCATGGAGTAAGTAAGTAAGTAAACATCGACAATCGATGTTCAACTATAGTTGTGGCAGTTTAATGTGAAAAATCTCTACTTTGAAATGGAAATTTTCTCAATTTGACGTAAAAATGCTGTACTCATCGTTTGTTGTTAGACTTAGTAAGACGAAACTTCAAGGATATACAGTAAAACGTTTTTATGTCATCACATTGTCTAATATGCGCCATTTTACTTTATCTTAACCTTTTAACTGACCAAACCTTCATGTGTCTCATTCTTCCAGGTTCAATTCCATTTTTATTTTATGAGCTCATTTCTTCAGCAAATTTTGCTTCATTTCTTCAAACTATTTCAATCTCGTGATAACCTGATTCTTTACTGTGAGGTTTGAGGACAACTACCCAATCCTTGACATTCCCCTCTTAGCTAAGTGACATTATACACGAGCGTCATCTACAGTAGAACTAGGGAGGTCTCTGTTGAGTGCTGCTGTCGCGGAAGAGGTTGTAACCTCCAGGTGTTGGGTGGTTCGGTTTCGGCCATATTCACATATTGACTTTGGTGCTTGGCTATGAAAGTGTTTTATATCTTCTTTCGAGGTGATACGTATTTAACGAGAATACAAGTATATCGATTCTATCCTATCATCTTCCCCAGGTTCCATTTAATTGAATTAGTAGTAGTTAAACCAATATCGCGTTATGTATACATCGCTTAGGCGGTTATAAATTCACTTCCACTCAAAGGGAAGTCCTTGGGAAGCGTCCGATCAAATTTGCAGCGTAGGCTGGAGTTCTGGTGAGAAGTGGTTTTTATGAGTTTCACCCGCTCAGTTGTACCCGGCAGCTTTCGTGAGTAGAGAATTAAGGCTTTGAATTTTGTAATAGTTTAAATCGTCGTAAGAAGGGACGTGACCGAGTAGTATGAACGATATCCGAGACGAGACGTCGGTTCGAGGTGAAGTACTAGAACACAGCAAATACTAAAATTGGGGTAAGATTGAGCGAACCTAGGGTGGCGTTTCGTGGAGTAGGAAAGACGCGACATAAATCCATGGTAGTCGAGGAAATCCCCATTGTGGTTCCGGTTGAACTGTGCTATTAGGTGCGCACCCAATTCGACAGTTTTACCGTGGTTCCACTGGAACTGCTTATGTACGATGATGGTTAGTGGACTCGGTCACGTAGATTCTAGCCAAAGATTACATGAACTCTAATCTATGATTCTAACTAGTGCAAGAGCTGTTCCACTAACAAATGAATGAAACGTCCCATAAAAATTAATATGAACGAAGGAAAATTAGTCGGGGGTAAGACGCTATGGGATAACGAAAGCTGGCCAAAACAAGAGAGTTTGAGTAAGATTAGTAGTTAATAGATTCTTGACTTGTGTAATCTAAATGAAAGTAGAGTTGAAGGCATGTTTATGTTTCAATGCATGAAGCCCCCTACATTCGGTTGGCAAGCGCTGTGTCTGATTCGTTCGGATTTCAGGGAATAAAAATTGACAAGGCACGACGACGCAAAGACAGGACGCTGCTATGGGATCTCTGCAATATTTACTAACTAAATTTGTACCTTTTGAATTTGTGTTTGTTCTGGTTGTCTGTGCTTACAGGGAGAAGAGGAAAGTTAATGTCAGAAGGAATAGAACGCATCGAAAAATGTGCAAGGAATTCCCAAGCTATCCAAAATGAAATATATTTATTTGTAAATATGCAATTTACTAATACGCTGCCAATGTCGAATGCAAAACTAATTGAATTGACTCCTGTAAAAACATGATCACTGTAAGTAGGTAGTAATTATACAAGTCAAGGGTCTCGTGAGAGGTATGATCTGGATGAGTCCCAAGGTAACCCAAAAAAAGCGACGCGGTCTCCGAGGGATCATGTAATTTGTCCGACTTGCCTGAAAAAGGTAGTCCAGCAAGCTTAGGGTTTAGGGTCGGAGTGCCCCCGTCCAAGTGGCCGTACCTGGGATAACGAAGGTACACTGGTACTCGTGCGTACCGTTGAAGTGCAGTCACCGGGGGTGGACAAAGTGGATACCTCAAATCAAATCGCTGTACTTACGGGGAAGAGGTATCAGACTGGTCTACTTTGAAAACTCGCGCAGAAACCAAATTGAAAAATGCCGGGGAAACGGTGGCTCACACGGTATCAATCCTGTCCGCAGTCCCTTCTTGCTGTAGTGGCATCTTTCATGAATTCACCGAAGGCGATAGGTTTTGTTCTCATGTTTTGGAAAAGGGAAGGATGTGTGAGTAAATATGATATTCCAGAGACGCGACGAGTCTTGATTGCAGATGGGGAACAGAGCTAACTAGCCGGTACTCACTGTAAGCAATGTAAGACCAATGGCGAATCTGGAGTCAGAATTTTAAAGTGTAAATACACAGAAATGAAATCGTTAGGAGCAAGTTGCACGTCTGGCTCAAGTCTGTCTGGCAATCACGCAATGATGTGAACTCACATCTAACTAGGGCAGCTTTGGGAACCATTATTAATTGCACGATTCTGAGAAAAATATACAGTTTGGCCACTGAGATATTTATGCTCTACTTAGTGCAAGGTAAATGGTCTCAATGCCTTCCTGGGGCAAGAGCATAGCCAGATGGATAAGGGACGGACGTAAAACGTAAAAATAAATGAATTCCCAAGTACCAAACTCATGAGAACGTGGAAAAAATGGTTGATCAATCAACCCAAAAGTAAGAAACTAACCGAATTAAATCAACTTGAATCATGAATGAATAATATCACATTTCATGGATGTGGAGAGCATCCTCAGAGGAAATATTTGCACTATCACAAAAAGTCAAACAACTGCAGTTAAGAAAGCATGTTCTTAAAATAATTCTGAGGAAGATGAGGAACCAAAGGGGATGTAGGATAAGACATGTATGATGATCCTCAGAAGGATGCCAGTTAAGTCAATATAGTGTAAGAGTGGAACATTAATAAAGTGCTGTGTTCTAGGAAATGTGACTAATTTGTGTGGGTGAAGATAAACATGAATTAAACATAGAGGTTAATGCTCTGTGTAGTTTTGCAGGAAAGTAATGGTGGATAGCAAGACGATTCAGGCAAGAGAAGCTAAATTCAGGCAAGACAAGCTAAGTTCAGGCAGAAGGTGATGAACAGGTTCACGCAGGAAGTGGTAAGGATGTGACCAGAATTTAGTGCGCTCATGGACAATACAGCCGAGGCGGCTGCCACTGGAAGACTGGGTAAGTTCCTAGACTTACTTACTTCTCCTTAGAAGAATTCAGAGATTGATCTTGACAAGCGAACTGAAAAGTAACTCAAGAACCCAGAGAAGAAAACGTGGTTGCAATTATTCCATCTGGAGAAGACCAAAGAGTATATTCTACGCCCTGGATGTCAGAAGTTCGATGAAACACAGGACTACTCCCTCTGGCGCGGCGTTCTTTGAAATGTAGTTGAGGTCAGCAGATTGTTGGCACTTGTTTGACCCAGACGTCAGAACAGTCACAACTACACCAGGGAAGAACTCAAGCAGATGAAGAATTATGTGACACTATCAACTACCTAATTACTGTACCTGCTTATTAACATTATAGAGACACACTGACGATGGTGAGGCAAGAAGATGGCCCAAGATGCTTCAAGATGGACCAAGCTATGGACCCCGCTATTACTTGAACGCAAGTTTACCCTGAGATAAGAATATGTGAACACGAAATTTGATCCGAATTCCCAAACTGTGATGGATATCATCAAGTGCTTCGTGTTAAACTCGCCAAGAACAATCAATATTACCCAGGAGCTGCATTGGATGATCATGAAGAGGAAAGTTATGGCTCTGGATCTGGAGGAGCATTGATTGGCTACACCTGCGGTCAAGATGAGAAGAAAAGGAGCAGCCATAGCAAGCCAACAGAATGTAAGATACCCATATAACCATGTTACAAACGACCATATGGACACTTCGTGCAGAGCAATTTGGATTAGCGGTCCTACGCCTTAACCACTTGGCCACCTCGTCCTTTGCCACTTCGTGAATGAGCTACAGACCAAAATGCAACTGATGAGGCCAGTACAGTCAAATGGCAACAGGCCCTGCTATTGCTGGGAGGAAGGATGGAAACAAAGCAACCCCAAGAAAGGTGAGAAGAATGCAATCCACAAAACAGACAAGAGGAAATTTTATCATTATGCCATTATTCTTCAGCAAAGAAAACCGATACATGAAGGACTGGCAAGAGGAAGTCAAAAACCCCTGCCCAAGATCACATGGTTGTGCTCAAAAGTTTGAAACTAAAAGCCAGAAGCAGTTGGAAAGTAAAAGAGCAGACCTGAGATAGGACTCTAAACCAATGTCAAGTCTCATGAATGATGAAGTTGAAGGTGAGTCTTCAAAAACTGACTCCTCTGTATGCAATGATAAATTATGGCACAAGGTACTGCTACAACACGAAGAAGAGGAGGAGGATTTGGACTACAAGGGATATGGTCCAGCAAGTTGTACGGTTTGGAGTAACTCTACAGATCTGGAAATTGACGGAGTAGGGGACAGCGGTTTCTACTCTCAAACATGACAGTGAGATGCAACTAATTGGCAGAAGAATTACAACCATTCTGAAGGAAAGACAACATGAAGGAAAGTTTTAGTGGGTCTCCTTTAACCTGCCAGCACCACGTGAACTGAAACTGAAACTGCAAGTACTTTAGCAGGCAGACTCAAATTTGAGCTTGGTCGCTGTCACACAGGAGGACAGCATGACTTGCAGTCAGGGGTGCGGCAGTCCAAGCAGACTTCAAGTGACTCCACAAAGAGTTGTAGAGTCAGGAGGGAGAGAAACACCGTCAAAGCAACACGATGATACAGAAAGCCATTGGCAAGAGGAGAGTTCGACGCGACTTGAATTCTGGAATGAAGATGGCGCTCCTGAGATCCTAGTAACTTCAGAGAGAGAACAAAGGGATAGGAGGGAGTCCTTGAGAGAAAATAAAGGACTCAAGGCATTAATGAATGACCCATACCTCCAAATGATACCTGGAATTGGCAATGAAGTACCTGCCAGAATTGAAGAACATCCAATTCAAAAATGACATCATTTGATTGCCCAGACGGCAAAAGGAAAAAGACAGCCAAGTATTCAGAAAAGGAATAGATCGGAAATCCCGTTTACAAGATTCTACTCAGATCTAATGTGACCCATTAAACCTCAAGCAACAGGACCACAAGCAAGATATATAGCGACATTCACGGACGATGCGACAAGATATGCCTTTGCCTACGAACTTGTAGATAAAACAAGAGTTAAAACGGTACTAATGTAATGACTCGAAGATGGACGCAAGATAGCTGATCCAAGCATGATGGTGGCAGAAATAAGGCCAGAGGCTTTGAGTACAAGATGACAGAAATGAACTCGCTATTGTTCAGAGAACAGATCGCATTAACAGTGTGCAAACCTGCGACGCCTCTGCACAATGCCACTGCAGAACGACTGAATCTAGAGCTTAAGCAGAAGATATGGTGAACTTAATTTTATCAGGCATACCAATGAACTTCTGGGCTCATGCCATGTGATTTGTGTTGAATGATCACAATCTTCTAACTCTACTTGTGGATTCAGAACGCCATATGGAATGGCAGTGGGTCGAGTGCCGTTTCTGAAATACCTGAGAAAGTTCGGATGTAAAGCTTTTGTTCTGGACAACCTGGCAAAGCAGAAATTAAAGTTTGCTCCCAGAGCTCACCGAGTATATCGGTTAGATTGGGAAGAGACTGGCTATGTACTCTGACTGGAAAGCAAGAAGACTATAATTTGATCGAATTCGTCGAAGATAAAACCTATGAGGACTTCAACACAAGGGAGACGCACGTCCAAGTGAGGCAAGAAGTAATTCAAATATATAACATTAAGTAAGAAGGAAATAAACAACTGGAAAAAGAACAGGACGCAGAAACAGAGGAGCAAGAAGAACTACGAGATGAAATTCCAAAGAAAATTTGAGTCAAGGCAAGATAGAGGAGTACAACTTCTTCGAAGACAGCGAAGGCAAAACATAACTTGCCTAAATAAAAAATTATATATTAAAAGAAAAAAAATAAATGAATAAAGGCAAAAGCAAACCCAGATATCAATAGCTACGTTGAAGCAAGACAATGGATGGAAGCCATTAACCAGGAATTCCAGGCGTTGGAACGATATGAGACTTCGAAAATAATCCCGCGATCCTAAGTTTCTTTAGGGATCAGGATTATGGAAAAATGCTGGATGCACAGAAGGACGTTGGAAGTTGATGGAACTACAAGTCTCCGAAGCAAGCTGATTGTAAGAGTATGAGCTGCCAGAAATATATACGCCATTAGGTGGACTACCTAACGTACGATTCATGCTCATAGTCGCAACGTAATGTAATCTATAGTAGAACTGAAATAGTTTCCTGAATGGCTTGTTGGATGAACCGATACCTATGTATAGATGTGCTGGATGGTTTCTGCAAGTACCTGGAAAAACCCATCAATTAAAAGAAAAAAAGAGTGTACGAAGTACATTGGGCTTTATATGGATTAAAGTTAGCGCCCAGAAGATGTTACGAATGATTCCTGGAAGTAATCGAAAGACGACCTGAAACCATACGAATTTCAGCCATGCCTATACGAATGGAGGAAAGAAGAGAAATTGGCAATCATGCTGCTGTACCTAGTCAACATTCTCTCCGCAACCAACTTCAAAATGAAATCGGGACAAATTAAAGTAGTTCAGGAATCGGAATTCTCAATTACGGACCTGGAGGAACCAAAGAAATTTGTAAGTCTGGAAATTAAATGTAATAGGAAAGAGAGGACGATGCGAGTGCACCAACATTCATGCTACAGCATTCATGTAGATACCATTTTGGAGAGATACAATCCGAATGGCAGATCTCGGGAAGAGATACCCATGATGAGAAAGATGAAGAAAGGGAAGAAGAAGGAAGTATGATGAGATGCCATAAAAGCATTCAAAACAGACAAGCAATTATGTTGCTTATGTGCCTACAAGGAGGAAGCCAATTGGATATTGCTTGAGCTGTAAGCATTCTCAGCAGAAGACAAAGAAACTATACGGAAGAAGACCTGGAGAGCGGTACTACGAGTTATCCAAAACCTATGAGGAACCAGAGACGTTGGACTAATCTACAAGGGAAAAGGAGAATCTCAGGAATGCTACATGGACGCATTGCTCGGACGTCGAAGATGGATACTTAACAACAGGACTAGTGATAGAATTATTTAGTGACCTAATAATGTAGAAGGCTCAGAAGCCAAACCACATAGCTCTCTTTTCAGCAGAAGCCATGAGCTGGCATGCCTCAGAGCTATTAGCCAAAGTATACTAAAATTAGGTACCTTTTGCACCATCTTAGAATGAGGATTCAAAGCCAGCCATAAGATTGGCTGAAACTGATTACTTCTAAGCATTGAAACTTTTGGTCAGTGTTCAATTTGTTCATTTGAGAAGAGTACCTTCAGGGCAACATCAAAATTCAATAGATCTTTAAACAAAATAAAAAGGCGGATGTTCTGATCAAACCATTGCCAGAACAGTTTAATTAAATTTTGAAATATAATGATGTAATGAAGTATATTGAATATTTGATATTGTGGTGAATTCTAAAATTTGTTCTGTGTTCTAGGTAATCTGATGTGGAGAGCCCTAGCCTGGTTAAAAATGCGTAAGACGAATAAGCAAGACGAACGTGGAATGAAGATGTGTAAGACAGAAAGTTCCTTGGAGGAAAATAATGCAAGAAGAAGTCACACAGATGCTGAATCTAAGTTATGTATATAGGCTTCATGGGTGGGCAACCATCAAGGTGGTAGCACATCCAGGAGCAAGATTTTATTGTCTAGAAAATGTTGTACATAAAACCAAGTTTATACACAGTGTGTGATATGCATCCTTTGTTTCTAGCACTTCACAGGTAACACTGGTGCAAGAGATCTAGTTCGACAGTTCCAGAGTCTACTGGACTACGGCAACAGCTGAGAATACGAGGATCTCCGCTGGAGCAGCAGGTCCACCAGACTCACAGACGACGCTGGACAGATGGCTGAGATCACGAGACTCGTCAAGGAAGCAGCTGAACCTCAGGCAACGTCGCGACAACTGGAACTACATGGATCTTCACAGTAACGGCAGGGTCAACCAGACTCAAATTAAAACCTGGCAATTTGAAGAACTATGAGACGCCAGGGCCAACCAGACTGAAATTAAAACCTGGCAGTTTGAAGAACTAAGAGACTGTAGCAGTGATCAGCAAATCAGAATTTGTGGCAGCAGCTGAATTTTGTACCTACTGCAAGTAACATTGAAGTGCCTTGCCTTATAGACTGAGGAATCAAGCATTGTGCAGTTGGGAGGGAGTGTTGAGGTTTGAGGACAACTACCCAATCCTTGACATTCCCCTCTTAGCTAAGTGACATTATACACGAGCGTCATCTACAGTAGAACTAGGGAGGTCTCTGTTGAGTGCTGCTGTCGCGGAAGAGGTTGTAACCTCCAGGTGTTGGGTGGTTCGGTTATCGGCCATATTCACATATTGACTTTGGTGCTTGGCTATAAAAGTGTTTTATATCTTCTTTCGAGGTGATACGTATTTAACGAGAATACAAGTATATCGATTCTATCCTATCATCTTCCCCAGGTTCCATTTAATTGAATTAGTAGTAGTTAAACCAATATCGCGTTATTTACCAACATGTCCAATTGCTTTTCAATGCTTTCTATCTGGTGAACGAGCTTGCAGATGTATGATTTCATTGAATTCACGCTAGTACACCAATAGTTGCGTTTAGGTAGCGCTAGTGTGACACAGCGATCAACATAATAAAACAGTCATTGATCATTTCCCATCATGAAACTTCTCAACGTCAACGCCAGGTGTCGCTACGTGCCCTTCAAACACTCTTCCAATAATATCTGCATTATTATGATAATAACACTGAGAAATGAGCATTTGGTAATTCGATATTTTGATTTCGATTCACCTGCACCCCTCCCCCCCTCGCCTTAGTCATGCTACACCGTCTTTTTTGCCAACTTTTAATTTCACGTTAGATGAGAAGAAGAAAAAAAGTTTATTGTGATAACGACGGCTTAATTTATGGAGATTGTAAGTATTCAAAAAGAAGAAGAAGAAAATGAATAAAATGAAAGGAAATCATGAACGACGACATAAATAATCAAAAAGGTGTTTGTTCTGTAAAACTGTAAAATAAAATAAGAAAAAAATGCGTTTTTCTGTGATTTAACATAAGGCTTACCATTACGATTCCGTGTTAAGAGAAAATGATTTGATATTATTAGTGTACCTCGTAATTTATTTGGTATTTAAAAAAAAGTTTTTTTAAAAATATTATACTGACAATTTCTTTTCAAATTTTGATAAATTTTTTTTCTACTCACGTGTGGATTTTGTGAAATTTGAGAGGTTTTTCGTGCTCCGTTACTCGTAGAAGTGAAATAGTTCTTTTTCTGTTGTTTAGTTTTATCTGATGTACGCAAGCCTATATTATAACTGAAATCTTGTAGATTTTCTTCGTAGACGGTTCAGTTGTGAAATACAACGGTTTTTTTTCCGCAGAAAATCGTTGGCGTGACGAAATTTTGTCTCCCCCCATCAAGTTAAGAAGATAATAATTTATCTTTATCGTTCATCAGTTTTCATCAATTTTCACCCCTGCTTTGGCAAGGCAGTAAATTTTGCGTGCCAGGCAGCGGTATTACTTTACTGGAGAATCGAGAATCTTAACACGTTCGCTGCGGAATTGTTGAGCTCGTTTGAGCAGCTGTGCGGGAGTCATCTGAAGTGAAGGCTACCTTCACGCGCCAGGCGCGTGCGACGCACACATTGGAACAGAGCTCACGCGCTGAGCGCGTGACCCCCATACACGACGGAGCCACTTGGCCCGGAGCCAAGCCAACGAGTCCATACGAAAGTTGTGTTCGGGAAAAGTGCTTGAATCCCTTCGTACTTGTATCACCTATGAATAACCAGTTGTTGAATTTAGCTGCCGTTTGCATTTTTATATTAAGAAGAAGAAGAAACGAAAAATGGTATGGCAGAAAGTATGGTTATCGGCTAGAAACACCTCATCCTTGAACCCGCGGACTGGCGTAATTACCTCAGGATGGATGGGGCAACATACAATATGCTGCTCTATATGGTGACACTCATGATCCAAAGGCAGGACACGAATATGAGGCAAGCCATCACGCCTCATGAAAGATTAACTGCAACGCTTCGGTATTTAGCGAGTGGCTGCACTTACGAAGAACTGAAATTTACAATACCTAATAATATAAAATATAAAATCATAATAAAATAAAATCATTGTCAGTGTACTAGACTGAAGGAGTGGCGTCATCAATCAGCTTGTCGTCATAGCGATAAGCCAAGCCACTATTTGGCCCAAGTACATTCGGCTCCGAGAATCCTCACACACGGAAGGTCCGAAGTTTGGCTCGGCTCCGGGGATTTTGGATCGTCCGAAAATCCAGCATTTTTTCGCCGAGCCACATCGAGCCACTTTCCTTTCCCATAAACGGGCGAGTTTGGCTCGGCGCGGGGCTGTTTGGCCTGTTAGCTTCGTCGTGTATGGGTGCCGTAAGGGTCAATTGAACAATGTTAATTATGGACGGAGATCGATGCTGATCGAAGCCGTCCTGGGAGGGGGGTCCATGCGTCATGGAATCATGTGTACAGAGATTGCGGAGGCAGTTACCATTCCCGACTGACGGAGATCTGTGCTCATTGGAGCCTATCTGGGAGCAGGGAATGTGTCACGGAGGAAAATGTATGTACAGATTGCGGAGAATGTGTCCTTCCCCGTCTGGCGGAGATATGTGCTGATCGGAGCCGTCCTGGGAGCTGCATGTTTCATGGAAGAAAGTGTACAGAGATTGCGGAGGCAGTGTACTCCCCCGTCTGGCGGAGATATGTGCTGGTCGGAGCCGTCCTGGAAGCTCCATATGTCACGGAAGAAAGTGTACAGAGATTGTGGAGACAAAGTCCTTTTCTGTCTGGCGGAGATACGCGCTGATCGGAGCCGTCCTGGGAGCTCCATATGTCACGAAAGAAAGTGTACAGAGATTGCGGAGGCAAAGTCCTTTTCTGTCTGGCGGAGATACGCGCTGATCGGAGCCGTCCTGGAAGCTCCATATGTCACGGAAGAAAGTGTACAGAGATTGTGGAGACAAAGTCCTCTTCTGTCTGGCGGAGATACGTGCTGATCGGAGCCGTCCTGGAAGCTCCATATGTCACGGAAGGGAGTGTACAGAGATTGCGGAGAGTATGTGCTTTCCCGACTAGCATGGATCTGTGCTGATCGGAGCCGTCCTGTGAGTGGGGGTCCATGAGTGATGGAAGAATGTGTACAGAGATTGCGGAGGCAGTATCCATTTACGACTGACGGAGATCTGTGCTCAAAGGAGCCGTATGTGCTGCTCGGAGCCGTCCTGGGAAGGCGGGTCCATGCGTCACAAAAGAAAGTGTACAGAGATTGCGGAGAATGCAGAGGCGGCCTTACTGGTGAGCGGGGCCTTGTGCAGCCGTCACTGAGCGGGGCTTGACGTTGTGGTCATAATGTACAAATGTAACTGGAGCGATAATAATTTAGCGGGAGCGGTAACAATGTGATTCCGGGAACATTGTGGTTTCGACAAGACGGCAAATAATAACTGGATGCGCAATGACGAAGGATGCTGCAGGCCTTCTATCTTTTATAAGTTATTTTTCGCGCTGGAGTTTGCGCCGCGACATTTGCGTTATCAAAAGTTAATATATTACGCTCCTAAAAACGCTTCCAAGCTGCAGTTTTAAATCTTAATTTAACAGTTAGTTTTCTATTTATTTCACCTTTTGTGCTCTAAAAGTAAAATTATAACGTAAAACAGCTTGAAAATCATAAATAACATAATTAACTTAATTCAGCATTAACAGGCCAACCTCAGAAACGTTCTATATACTCTGTAGTGTTAACTTAAGAAAACACTGGAAATCCAGCATGAAATCGTTTTTACGCCCCCTGGTATTCGTTTTATTATAACGGGAAATACCGCGTCGCAAACTCTATATTTTCTAAGGTAACTCCGCGTCATTATGAATGCTCATTCATTGGCGCTTCGACGGATTTGAACATGCAAGCCTTGTATTGCGTCTTTCGAATGCAAGTTCAACTCATTTCTAAACTATATCTATCTATAACTATCACTCGGAACTTTGCCTTTGCCCGACGATCACGCAGGTATCTTCGACTCGATATTTGGGGGTGGATGTCGATCAATGTCTTCGTTGGGACCAGCATCTGAAGAACCTAACATCGAAGATGAGAAAATTGGTGTATGTGTGTCGGGAAGTAAGGAATTTTTTGTCAAACGAGGTGCGGAAGATGTTATATTTTGCGCTTGTCCAGTCTCGGATGATTTACGGAGTGTCGGGATGGGGAGGCTGCGGAGATGGTCTACTCAACGCAGTGTACCTCGCGCAAAAACTTCTCATCAAAGTTCTGCTGAAGAAGCCAACTCGGTACTCAACAGCAGCTCTCTTCGAAGAATTCAAGGTGATGAAGTTCAGAGATCTCCGAGACACAGCCACCATCATAAAAACTTTCAGGGATGCTCAGAGAAATGAGCTGCAATTCCTGGAAGAAGGATGCACCAGAATACGGGAACAACACCTACTAAAAATCCCTTTTCGGAAAACCTTACACGGTCAACAGGCATATGACTACAGAGGTGCCAAATTGTTTAACGCTCTGCCATACAACATTAGAACGATAGGCAAACTTGAATCCTTCAAAAAGGAGCTCAAGGCCTATGTAGGAATAAAGAACAAATCATAGGTCATTCCAGTGGTTTCAATCGTTCACCACGTGTACATTAAGTAAATATTATTACCCTTCATGAATTTTCCGAATACCTAGGCATAATGTATTCATAGGAGAAGAGAGTAGAATATGAAACTCCTTCCCCACAGCACAAGTCTTGTGACTTCAAGTGGGGAGTAGCAAATGTATTATTTATGTATGTCTTACAATGTACACAGTTTTATAAATAAAGCAATTTTTCAAAAAAAAAAAAATATATATATATATGTCCTCTTCGTCCTTCTAGTTCTTATATAGTTCTAAGGAATTTAGTTTAACTAAATTCCGTACAAGAAGAACAAAGAGGAAAGGAAAGGGGAGGAATCTCAGTGTTTGGTGATTTTTGAGTTTTACAACCGCCGGCTGGCCCCGCTCTGGCGCTCCACATAAATTTGGAAAAATTTGAGGCCCCTCGCGAAGTCACAAAATCACTCACGTGGCCGTTATTCGTAATATATTATATATTTTTATTCGACACCCGCGGGGCCCCGGCGAGCCCTGTTAGCGCGGGGCCCGGTGCCGTCGCACCACTTGCCACCCCCAAAGCACCTTCTCGAGTCTTCCCTGGTTCTGGGAACTCAACGTGTTGTCTCGACCATTTGTTAAGGTTGCAGCCAATTCGATACGACGCACAAATGTTTGAGAGTGGCCCTAAAGGAGCCCCTACACGATCAGTTTTACTGATAGTCTGGTCCCTCTGAGAATGACGCAAGGTGATTGAAGGAGCAAACTGATCGTCTAGGGGCGTGAATGATGGTTGAGTCAGTGCTGGGAGGTGATTGAAAGAAACTTCGAATTTCGGACTGACTGAAGCGGCAGGCTGAACTGAGGGGTGATTGAGTCAGTTCGTCTCAGTCACGTGCGCGGCACCAAACATGTCAGATACCTCGGCCCCGGTAGCGCAGACCGAGCAGCAGGTGGACCGTGAGTTTACCAGCCTGCCGACAGATCTTTATCGAGAGCATCCCGTTTTATGGAAAGTGAAGGATAAAGATTATTTTAGTAAAAATGAGTGAATCGACTATCGTCGTTTCCTCTTCTGGTCATTCTTCTTCTTTTTCAACGCTATAATCGTCAAAGCAAGGAAGCCCAGATCACTTTCCAAAGACATACTGAAAAAAGCAATGCCCTTGAAAGCAAAACGCGGCGAGCAAGCTCAATACGACAGCACGGAAACTCGACTACAAATGAACACTGACAGATTGACTGAAGCGTTGAATGAAGCGCCACCGCGTGCTATCAGTAAAACTGAGGGACTAGACTGTTGTTAAAACTGACCATGAAGGGGCTACTTTAGCCCTCCACAGGCCATTGACCTTGTAATGCTGGTCACCCGGGAGACTGGTGCAGGTGTAGTAATCTCGCAACATTATTATTATTATAAGGGTGATGACAGTAGAAACTAAAACCACATAAAACTCCTCATTATACGGAAGGATACTCATCAGAAATACAAGTTTCTCGAGCACCACTTTCACAAAATTGGACTACTATGAACAATTTGGAAGGAAATTTTTTCTCTTTTAGGTATCTGAAGAGGCAGTGGATCCCATGACGAGACTACGTACAGTTAATTACGTTACTGGTTTGGCAACTCAGGTTACCGATATTAACTTTATGAAGCTCTCATTGTAGAGGGATTCAAACGTACGACTTCAACCAGCCATCGCCTAACATAATTTTTTGTGTTGAAAAACACTTTTTGAAAAACACCTCTACCTCTTCCCCCCAAATTTGGTCCAAATTGTGTTTTCCAAAAAATGGATTTTTCAGCTTTTTTGGCGATCTTGGCGTGTGGGGTATCATTTCCAACTAAATTTTGGACTCTGAATCGATTGGAATGAGGCCTCATGTTGCTGGTCCGAGAAATAACCAACCCCTATGATTTTATTTTCTTTCCCTGGCTTCTACGAACTCCTCAGCGGACGACAGAGAAAAACATGGACCGGGTTTTGTCGTATTTTATGATTCGATGGGGCGGGGAAAATGTGTTCTGTTCGATTCACCCTCAGAATAGAACGATCCATTCGTGGGGATGAGCCGCCGTCGATCCCACAAGGGGCGAACCGCGATTTGAATGAGCGGAAGACGAACGGAGAGGGAATAACCCAAGCTCCGTCAGATTCTCCGCCGTAAAGGGGGATATCCCACGCCTCAATGGGCGAAAAAGACCTCACTAAGGGGCCTCAATCCCCCGTTATGAGCTCCTCCGGTGGAAAAACCATGTGGCGAGTCGGTCGGGGCCGAGGGGCGGCGGAGCGGTTATGGCGGTTATTGCTCGACCCGCCGGTGGATGAAGCGGTTCCTCGGGGGAGCTCGAGGACTCTCGTTTCATCGGTGTGCTATATTCCCACATTTGGAGATCCAACGCCGGAGCCGAGTGTCGTGCGGGTTTGCGTGGACGGCCCCTGAATAACATGTCAATACTACTAACTATGCTACGAGTATTAAACTTGGGAAAAATTATTGTTAGTTTTTAGCTGGTTCCTCCTTGAATAACCAATCTATTGTTTCATGCAAAAAGTCAATCTCTATGTTTTGGCCCAAAAATTTATTCTGGGCGTTTTAAGGTGTGTAGATCAAAATTAGAAAAATGTCCGTCGCCCACCGTCCACGCCAATTTTGTTGCCAGGGAACTGTTTTTGGATCTGGTTGATCCTCGAAACTTTTTAGCTCGACCACAGCCAAATTTGAGGGGGTAAGAGTCAAAATGGGTTTTTCAAAAAATGGATTTTTGCTATTTTTGGCGATTCAGGCGTGTGGGGCATAATTGTCCACTAAATTTCGGACGATGAATCCAATGAGACGGGTCCCGGGACGATTGGTGCCCCCCGGAAGAGGTTATGGGTCAAAATGTTTTACCGTGGTTTTGTTTTGAATGAGGGTTTTAGTGATTTCAGGTACCTAGGAGTGTGGGGTATCATTTTCCACCAAGTCTTGAGTAGTGGTAAAAAGTGGGGAGATGACCATTTTGGTCATATTTTGTATGATAACACAAAGGATTGAGTCAAAAAACCTTCTCTCAAGGAGGAGGCTTTGTCTAGACTGCAAGCCTTTTTAGTCATGAATTGTATGTTTAGACGCAGTATTTTTGTCAATAAAGCTTCTCCAAAGGCAGGGGAGTGGGGGGGGGGGGGTCTGTGCTTGTGCGGGGGCTTCTAGCCAACCAAGACTGCGAGTGAAGGTCACTACCCTTTTTCGTCATTTTCTGTATCTTAGAAGAATAAATCATGACAGGTGACAGGTAAGGTGCTCCCATAAGAAGAGGATGGGGGATGGGGGTCGGCTCCCTGTGGAGACTGACAACCTTTTTTTGTCGCGCTGATTGTGGGAGACATAAAAGGGGACCCTGGTGCGGAGAGGTCTCAGGTATGCAGAATGGCCAGGACGAAGCCTCCTCATTGAGAGAAGGTTTTTTGACTCAATCCTTTGTGTTATACAAAATATGACCAAAATGGTCATCTCCCCACTTTTTACCACTACTGTCATGGACACTAAATCAATTGAAATGAGTCTCCATGCGCCTGGTCCGAGGAATTACCAACACCTGTGAACGAATTTGCAGCGTTTTTTGGTGCCGAGGCATGTGAGCTATCACATTTCTCTACCATTGTGACGCTGTATGCATTGAGTTGGGTCCTAAAACGAATTACATTACTGATACTGCAGGTGGGTATCAGTCAAAATGGGTACTTTCCTACCTATTTTGGAAGGGGTTTTACATGATTTTGGGGTACCTTGAAAACCCAATTTCAAAAATTTGTATGTTCGAGGAATAACCAATCAAAAATAGGTTCTTCGTTCTATTTTCACGGCAAATGCCAAACTAAAATATATTCTATAGATATATATTTACTATATAACATTTAGAAATACCCATTTTTAATGTGCCTATTCTCGTACATTCCTCACGTGTGCTGAAATCTGTGTGAACTTATCTGGATCGATTTAGTATCTATAATTCTTTTACAGTTCAGTGATGCCAAGCGGCAAGGCAGGTGAGTGCCGCCGCAAAAGCACCAAGTCCCAACAACCCCACAGCCGACCCCCGCCCTTCAGCTTAAGGCCAGCCAGAGATGGAGGCCGCAAACCATGAGAAGAGGCGGATCAGTACATGTGCCGAGGGAGAGCTGATGAATATCCCTTACATAAACCCGGCACCTCTATGAGGTCCATCCTGGGCTGCCACAGGCAGGTGAAAGCCGGAAGAGGGCGGGGCAGGCTGTTGTACGGGGGAAGCCATAGAGCCATAGTGCAGGGCTCCCCAATATGATCAAACGCTGATAATCAGGGAGACTGTCATGGGCCGCACGGCCCCGGAAACAGTCTAGCGCTGGTAACACTGGACGGCGGAGGTGAAAAGCGGCACAGGCGCAGTCTCCCCTGCAAACCTTACAATAATTAACCATCCAACTATGATGAGATGGCAAAACTGAAACGCAGGTTTTTCCAAAGTGAATATCAAAAGCTCTCGCACGAAGTTTGCGGTAGCTAACTAATAAATCTCGCCCGCCTGAGAGCCCCATTAATAAACTACGGCTCTCACTTAGGTTAATTAAATGCCTCCGAAAAAGAGTCGAGGCGGGGAAAGACCTTCCGAGCCAGACGGTATAAAAGTGGAAGAGAAACACGTTCACGGTCAACATACAATCTCTATAAATTACCTTTCACTCAGTAAATTGTCCCTCTTGGGCTCATTTAATTCATTTTGAACAGAAGTTTGCTGGAAATCACCGTCTACCTTCGCCTAATTGACTGACTGTGTTTGTTTACGGCATATCATCATGAAACGTCCGGCGAAATACTAAGTATATACGTCAGCCGCAGGAAATACAAGTATCAAGGACGGCCTTCCTCTTCAACCCTTCACACAAATGAAGGTGCAAATCAATGACAGTCAGTTCTCGATGATGGTGGCGATTGACGATGGTTGATGAAGTAAGAAACAAATGAAATAAACGCTTTATTGGTCAATCATAAGCATGATAGACAGTTTGGCTAATTTTATTTATTTAATTATATTTAGTTTTAATTTCTGTGCTCTTCTCTTCTAAATGGGGGTGGGCTATTATTGTGCACAACCACTTTTTACAATTTTGATTGGTTATTCCTTGAATAATCAACCTATGTATTCATGCAAATAGTCAATCTCTCCAATTTGGCCAACTTTGGGGAGGTAGGGGTGAAAATTTGTTTCGTGAAAAATGAATTTTTGGCGATAAAGGCATGTGGGGTACTATTTTCGACTAAATTTTGGTAGCTGAATCGATTGGAATCGGTCCAGAAACGATTGGCGCCCATTGAAAGAGGTTTCCGACGCTGAATCGATTCAAATTAGTCACCATGTGCTTGGTCCAAAGAAATAACTATGCCCTGGGAAATAATGCAGAATGAAATTCGCAGCGTTTTGTGTTAAGCGCAAGGACTGTCAAACGACTGCCCAAATTATCCTTTGGAAACAGTAAAGGTGGAGGGGTGAAAAGGGTGGCTCCTTTGTTGGAGGGGGTGAACGGCGGAGGCGGCCAAACGTCCGCCGAGGGACAGGCAGGTGACAATGCCGAACCCGGAGCCGCCTATTGTCCTTCCAGCCACTCGTTAGCATGACGAACCGACGTCGTAAAATTGCGTCCTTCACGAGCCGCAACCGCCTCCCCCGCCAATACGGCGGGGTGACGTTACTCGGCGGAGGCCGTTAAAGGGATGGTGGAAGCGGGGAAGCCCTCTCCGCCTTTCCTTAACCACTCCTCAGATGAAAGGCGGGGTTCAGAGCGAAATTTCCTCCTTAGCTCGGATTAGCGAAGATTCGCCGGGCGAAGAAGCCGCAGAAATCACCGAGCAAGCGACGGAACAACCCGCATTATGCGTGATTACCCCCTCCCCTATTCGCCCCCTCCCCTATTCACCCTCCCCTCCTTCCTCCCTTCCTTCCCACCCTTCATTTATACTCCCAGATTCGGGATTTGATCATTACCTAGTTCGCGAAGACGTTCCCGCTGATTTCGCTCGATTCTCCGGAAATATCCGCTCTCTTGTGACGTTACACGTCACAAATCAAATTGAACAGTTTAGGCGGCGGTTTTACCCGCGCAATGCAAAACGCTCGAAGCTCCTCAAATTGAAACAAATTACCTTGCGGTGAAATGGTGGTCCAAATTTGTAAAATAAATTATATCTCACAACCACATGTTCACTAACAAAACTAGTAAAAATATTAACATTCTGAACGAACCAGCATACTCTAATGAGAACTAAAATAAGTTGAAAACGTATTCTTTACAAACGGGGTAACATGTACAAATACACAGGGGTTGGTTATTCCTTGGACCAGGCGTATGGAGACTCATTTCTTCAACATGGGGAAAATCGGGAAAAAAAGTGGGTGCGGCGGGTCCCAGACCCGTTCCAATCGATTCAGTGTCCATGATTTAGTGGAAAATGATACCCCACACGCCCAGGTACCAGAAATCTCATAAACACATATTTAAAATGGGTGATGTATACCCAATTTGACCCATAACTTCTTCCAGTGGGTGCCAATCGACCTGGGACCCACTTCATTGGATTCAGCTTCCAAGATTTAGCGGAAAATGATACCCCACACGCCTAGGTTCCAGAAATCTCGAAAATCCATTTTTCAAAAAACACATTTTGACCCCTACCCCACCCAAATTTGGTCCGATCGGGCTGAAAAGCTTGGAGGACCGTCCCAGGCCGGTCACAGACCCCTGACCCAAATTTCAGATTTTTAGAAAATTTTCTACTACCAAAAACGGCGCGGACGGACATTGACCTTTTTTGATCTAGACACCATGAAACGTCCAGAAAAAAATTTTGAGCCGAATCGGAGAGGTTGACCATTTGCATGAAAACATAGGTTGATTAATCAAAGAATAACCAACCAAAAACCTGAGTCAGGTTTCTATTCAGCCCAATAAACGTATCCCCCTTGCATACCTGACCATTAGGGTGGGTCGAAAAAAATCGATATTTTTTTTTTCGGATCGTAATACCGCGGAAAAGTTGCTAAATGATATGACTAAAAAGGGGAAAAAATATTAAAATTATCGGATGTTATCTTCCGTTCGCGCATAAGCTCTAAAGTTTTGAAAAAAATAATTTTTTTTTGAAAATTTGTAATAATTTTTTTTTACGATATTTAATATGTAATAGTGAAAAATTTCATCTACGACACACTAATAAAGTAATATAAAAATACCGGTATTGCACTTCAACATCTTCCGTTCGCGCATGGACATCCAAATATAGCCAAAATACAAGAAAATCGGATTTTTGTCCTATTTTCTTTTCATGTATAGTTACAGATATCAATAATGTAATACCTAATATCTGATTATACATGTTCTGATAGTTAAAGAAAAAAAAATCAGACGTAATTAGGCTTGGTTTTTCGATCGCGCACAGCGATACAAAACTTACTGTCAGCGCCACTAGCGGGTCAACGACCCACGCCGCGTCACGTGATACCCCCTCTTTTCGGATCGTAATACCGCGGAAAAGTTGCTAAATGGTATGACTAAATAGGGGAAAAAATATTAAAATTATCGGATGTTATCTTCCGTTCGCGCATGAGCTCTAAAGTTTGATTAAATTTTGAAAAAATTAAATTTTTTTGGAAATTTTTAATATTTTTTTTTATTACCATATTTAATATGTAATAGGGAAAAATGTCATCTACGACACACTAATGAATTAATATAATAATACTGGTATTGAGTTTTAACATCTTCTTTATCAATCAGGGATCCAGGACCTTTGGCTCACTCCAGGTGGCTAACAACAGCTAACCGTGCTTTAAGACTCTACATTAGTCAAGAAAATCCAACTGCTGAGTTCCAGGAAATAGTAATATTCATTCTGAAGTCATATATGCCGATGTGGTTTTGTATTAAGAAGACCAAACTTTTTACTGATGGCCCTAAGCTCGTGCACCAATGTATTGAAACCTCAAGATATCTTAAAGATGAACTCAAAGCTGTAATTGACCCAGTTATAGAGAGAAATGGGTTCTTTGCGCATCCAGAACATGTGTGTCGTAGATGACATTTTTCCCTATTACATATTAAATATGGTAATGAAAAAAAATATTAAAAATTTCCAAAAAAATTTAATTTTTTCAAAATTTAATCAAACTTTAGAGCTTATGCGCGAACGGAAGATAACATCCGATAATTTTAATATTTTTTCCCCTATTTAGTCATACCATTTAGCAACTTTTCCGCGGTATTACGATCCGAAAAGAGGGGGTATCACGTGACGCGGCGTGGGTCGTTGACCCGCTAGTGGCGCTGACAGTAAGTTTTGTATCGCTGTGCGCGATCGAAAAACCAAGCCTAATTACGTCTGATTTTTTTTTCTTTAACTATCAGAACATGTATAATCAGATATTAGGTATTACATTATTGATATCTGTAACTATACATGAAAAGAAAATAGGACAAAAATCCGATTTTCTTGTATTTTGGCTATATTTGGATGTCCATGCGCGAACGGAAGATGTTGAAGTGCAGTACCGGTATTTTTATATTACTTTATTAGTGTGTCGTAGATGAAATTTTTCACTATTACATATTAAATATCGTAAAAAAAAATTACTACAAATTTTCAAAAAAAAATTATTTTTTTCAAAACTTTAGAGTTTATGCGCCAACGGAAGATAACATCCGATAATTTTAATATTTTTTCCCCTTTTTAGTCATACTATTTAGCAACTTTTCCGCGGTGTTACGATCCGAAAAAAAATATCGATTTTTTTCGACCCACCCTACTGACCATTATGGCGGGTAATATGAACTACTCTGACTGCAACCTGATCGTTTTTATCCCCCTCATGAGAACCTGTTGTCTTTATACAGTGATAATTAAAATCTGAGTCAGGTTTCTATTCAGCCCAATAAACGTACCCCCCTTGTTTATCTGATCATTATGGCGGGTAATATGAACTACTCTGACTGCAACCTAACCGTTTTTATCCCCTTCATGAGAACCTGTTGTCTTTATACAGTGATAATGAAAATCTGAGTCAGGTTTCTATTCAGCTCAATAAACGTACCCCCCTTGTTTATCTGATCATTATGGCGGGTAATATGAACTACTCTGACTGCAACCTGATCGTTTTTATCCCCCTCATGAGAACCTGTTGTCTTTATACAGTGTTAATTAAAATCTGAGTCAGGTTTCTATTCAGCCCAATAAACGTACCCCCCTTGCTTACCTGACCATTATGGCGGGTAATATGAACTACTCTGACTGCAACCTAATCGTTTTTATCCCCCTCATGAGAACCTGTTGTCTTTATACAGTGTTAATTAAAATCTGAGTCAGGTTTCTATTCAGCTCAATAAACGTACCCCCCTTGTTTATCTGATCATTATGGCGGGTAATATGAACTACTCTGACTGCAACCTAATCGTTTTTATCCCCCTCATGAGAACCTGTTGACTTTATACAGTGATAATGAAAATCTGAGTCAGGTTTCTATTCAGCCCAATAAACGTACCCCCCTTGTTTACCTGACCATTATGGCGGGTAATATGAACTACTCTGACTGCAACCTAATCGTTTTTATCCCCCTCATGAGAACCTGTTGACTTTATACAGTGATACATAAAAATCGAGTAATGGTTTCTATTCAGCCCAATAAACGTACCCCCCTTGCTTACCTGACCATTATGGCGGGTAATATGAACTACTCTGACTGCAACCTAATCGTTTTTATCCCCCTCATGAGAACCTGTTGACTTTATACAGTGATACAAAAATCTGAGAATGGTTTCTATTCAGCCCAATAAACGTTACCCCCCTTGTTTACCTGACCATTATGGCGGGTAATATGAACTACTCTGACTGCAACCTAATCGTTTTTATCCCCCTCATGAGAACCTGTTGACTTTATCCAGTGATACATAAAATCCGAGTAAGGTTTCTATTCAGCCCAATAAACGTACCCCCCTTGTTTACCTGACCATTATGGCGGGTAATATGAACTACTCTGACTGCAACCTAATCGTTTTTATCCCCCTCATGAGAACCTGTTGACTTTATACAGTGATACAAAAATCTGAGAATGGTTTCTATTCAGCCCAATAAACGTTCCCCCCTTGTTTACCTGACCATTATGGCGGGTAATATGAACTACTCTGACTGCAACCTAATCGTTTTAATGTATAAAGTCAACGGTATCATGAGGGGGATAAAACGATTAGGGGCAGTCGAGTAGTTATAATACCACCCATAATGGTCCAGGTAAAGCAGAGGGGGGTAGTTATTGGGCTGAATGCAAACATCTCGGATGGTTTTGGTATCATGAATTATAAGTCAACAGGTTCTCATGAGGGGGTTAAAAACGATTAGGTTGCATCAGAGTAGTATATTACCCCAAAATGCGTAGTAAACAAGGGGGTACGTTATTGGGCGAATGGAACTGACTCGATTTTCATATACTGGATAAAGTCCAAACCGGTTTCTGAGGGGGATAAAACGTATAGGTTGCAGTCAGGTAGTTCATATTACCCGCACTAATGGTCGATAAACAAGGGGGGACGTTTATTGGGGCTGAATAGAACCTTCTCAGATTTTGTTATCACTGTATAAGCAAACAGGTTCTCATGAGGGGGATAAAACGATAGGTTGCAGTCAGAGTAGTTCATATATACCCCCAAATGGCTCAGTAAACAAGGGGGGTACGTTTATTGGGCTGAATAGAAACCTAAAATCAGTTTTTTGTTATCACTGTATAAAGTCACAAGGTTCATGAGGGGGATAAAACGATAGGTTGCAGTCAGGTAGTTCATATAACCCGCCATAATGTCAGTAACAAGGGGGGTACGTTTTGGGGCTGAATAGAAACCTTCTCGATTTTTATCACTGTTAAGACAACAGGTTTCATGAGGGGGATAAAAACGATTAGGTTGCAGTCAGAGTAGTTCATATTACCCGCCATAATGGTCAGTATAACAAGGGGGGACGTTTATTGGAGCTGAATAGAAACCCTGACTCAGATTTCATTATCAGTAAAGTCAACAGGTTCTCATGAGGGGGATAAAAACGATTAGGTTGCAGTCAGAGTAGTTCATATTACCCGCCTAATGAGTCAGGTAAAAGGGGGTACGTTATTGGGCTGAATGGAAACCATTCTCGATTTTTTGTATCACTGGTAAAGCAACAGGTTTCTCATGAGGGGGATAAAAACGATAGGTTGCAGTCAGAGTAGTCATATTACCCGCCATAATGGTCAAGTAACAAGGGGGGTACTTTATTGGCTGAATAGAAACCTGACTCAGATTTTATTATCACTGTATAAAGACAACAGGTTCTCATGAGGGGGATAAAAACGATAGGTTGCAGTCAGAGTAGTCATATTACCGCCATAATGGTCCGTAAACAGGGGGACGTTTATTGGGCTGAATAGAAACCTACTCAGATTTTTGTATCACTGATTAAACAACAGGTTCTCATGAGGGGGATAAAAACGATAGGTTGCAGTCAGAGTAGTTCATATTACCCGCATAATGGTCAGGTAAACAAGGGGGGACGTTTATTGGGCTGAATAGAAACCTGACTCAGATTTTATTATCACTGTATAAAGACAACAGTTTCTCTGAGGGGATAAAAAGATAGGTTGCGTCAGAGTAGTTCATATTACCCGCCATAATGCTCAGATAAACAAGGGGGGTACGTTTATTGGAGCTGAATAGAAACCTACCAGATTTTTTATCACGTATAAGACAACAGGTTCTCATGAGGGGGATAAAAACGATTAGGTTGCAGTAGAGTAGTTCTATTACCCGCATAATGGTCAGTAAACAAGGGGGTACGTTTATGGGTGAATGAAACCATTCTCAGATTTTTGTATCACTGTAAAGTCAACAGGTTCTCATGAGGGGATAAAAACGATTAGGTTGCAGTCAGAGTAGTTCATATTACCCGCCATAATGATAGATAAACAAGGGGGGTACGTTTATTGAGCTGAATAGAACCTGACTTAGATTTTATTATCACTGTATAAGACAAAAGGTTCTCATAGGGGGATAAAAACGATCAGGTTGCAGTCAGAGTAGTTCTATTACCGCCCATAATGGTCAGGGAAACAAGGGGGGTACGTTTAGTGCTGAATAGAACCTACTCAGATTTATTTATCACTGTATAAAGACAACAGGTTCTCATGAGGGGATAAAAACGATTAGGTTGCAGTCAGAGTAGTTCATATTACCCGCCATAATGGTCAGGTAACAAGGGGGGACGTTTATTGGGCTGAATAGAAACCTATCAGATTTATATCACTGTATAAAGTCAACAGGTTTATCATGAGGGGGATAAAACGATAGGTTGCAGTCAGAGTAGTTCATATTACCCGCCATAATGGTCGATAAAAAGGGGTACGTTTATTGGGCTGAATAGAAACCTTCTCAGATTTTTTGTATCACTGTATAAAGCAACAGGTTCTCATGAGGGGGATAAAACGATTAGGTTGCAGTCAGGTAGTTCATATTACCCGCCATAATGGTCAGGTAACAAGGGGGGTACGTTTATTGGCTGAATAGAAACCATTCTCGATTTTTTGTATCACTGATAAAGTCAACAGGTTCTCATGAGGGGGATAAAACGATTTAGGTTGCAGTCAGAGTAGTTCATATTACCCGCCATAATGGTCAGTAAACAAGGGGGGAAGTTTATTGGGCTGAATAGAACCATCTCAGATTTTTTATCACTGTATAAGTAAACAGGTTCTCATGAGGGGGATAAAAACGATTAGGTTGCAGTCAGAGTAGTTCATATTACCCGCCATAATGGTCAGGTAAGCAAGGGGGGTACGTTTATGGGCTGAATGGAAACCATCTCAGATTTTTTGTTATCACTGGATAAAGTCAAACAGGTTCTCATGAGGGGGTAAAAACGATTAGGTTGCAGTCAGAGTAGTTCATATTCCCGCCCTAATGTCAGGTAAAACAGGGGGTACGTTTATGGGCTGAATGAAAACTCTCGATTTTTTATCACTGTATAAGCAACAGGTTCTCATGAAGGGATAAAACGATTAGGGTGCAGTCAGAGTAGTTCATATTACCCGCCATAATGGTCAGGTAAACAAGGGGGGACGTTTATTTGGCTGAATAGAAACATTCTCAGATTTTTTATCACTGTATAAAGTCAAAGGTTCTCATGAGGGGGATAAAAACGATTAGGTTGCAGTCAGAGTAGTTCATAATACCCGCCATAATGGTCAGGTAAACAAGGGGGGTACGTGTATGGGCTGAAGAAACCATTCTCGATTTGTTGTATCACTGTATAAAGTCAACAGGTTTCATGAGGGGATAAAAACGATAGGTTGGCAGCGAGTAGTTCATATTACCCAATAGGTCAGGCCTAAACAGGAAACGGATGGTGTAACGTACATTTTCTTAGACACCCTTTTTCCATTCTTAGTATTTTTTGTATCATTGTATAAAGTCAACAGGTTCTCATGAGGGGGATAAAACGATTAGGTTTGCAGTCAGAGTAGTTCATATTACCCCGCCATAATGGTCAGGTAAACAAGGGGGGACGTTTATTGGGCTGAATAGAAACGACTAGATTTTATATCACTGTATAAAGCAACAGGTTCTCATGAGGGGATAAAAACGATTAGGTTGCATCAGAGTAGTTCATATTACCCGCCATAATGTCAGTAAACAAGGGGGGTACGTTTATTGGGCTGAATAGAAACCACTCAGATTTTTTATCACTGATAAAGTCAACAGGTTCTCATGAGGGGGATAAAACGATTAGGTTGCAGTCAGAGTATTCATATACCCGCCCTAATGTCAGATAAACAAGGGGGGTACGTTTATTGGCTGAATGGAAACCTGACTTAGATTTTATTATACACTGTATAAAGTACAACAGGTTCTCATGAGGGGGATAAAAACGATTAGGTTGCAGTCAGAGTAGTTCATATTACCCGCCATAATGGTCAGATAAGAAGGGGGGTACGTTTTGGGCTGAATAGAAACCTGACTCAATGATTTATTATCACTGATAAAGCAACAGGTTCTCATGAGGGGGATAAAAACGATTAGGTTGCAGTCAGAGTAGTTCATATACCCGCCATAAGTGGGGAAGCAAGGGGGGTACGTTTATTGGGCTGAATAGAAACCTTACTCAGATTTTTTGTATCACTGTATAAAGTCAACAGGTTCTCATGAGGGGGATAAAAACGATCAGGTTGCAGTCAGAGTAGTTCATATTACCGCCATAATGGTCAGGTAAACAAGGGGGTACGTTTATGGGCTGAATAGAAACCTGACTCAGATTTTCATTATCACTGTATAAAGCAACAGGTTATCATAGGGATAAAACGATAGGTTGCAGTCAGAGTAGTTCATATTACCCGCCATAATGGTCAGATAAACAAGGGGTGGACGTTTATGGGCTGAATAGAAACCTGACTCAGATTTTTATTATCACTGTATAAAGGACAACAGGTTCTCATGAGGGGGATAAAAACGATTAGGTTGCAGTCAGAGTAGTTCATATTACCCGCCATAATGGTCAGTAAACAAGGGGGGACGTTATTGGGGCTGAATAGAAACCTCTCAGATTTTGATTATCACTGTATAAAGACAAAAGGTTCTCATGAGGGGATAAAACGATCAGGTTGCCAGTCAGAGTAGTTCATTATTACCCGCCATAAGGTCAGTAAAACAAGGGGGGTACGTTTATTGGGCTGAATGGAAACCATTCTCAGATTTTTTGTATCACTGTATAAAGTCAACAGGTTCTCATGAGGGGGATAAAAACGATTAGGTTGCAGTCAGAGTAGTTCATATACCCGCCTAATGATCAGATAAACAAGGGTACGTTTATTGGCTGAATAGAAACCTGACTTCAGATTTAATTAACACGTATAAGGACAAAAGGTTCTCATTAGGGGGATAAAAAACGATTCAGGTTGCAGTCAGAGTGTTCTATTACCCGCCATAATGGTCAGGTAAGCAAAGGGGGGACGTTTATGGGGCTGAATAGAACCTGACTCAGATTTTCATTATCACTGTATAAAGACAACAGGTTCTCTGGGGGGATAAAACGATAGGTTGCAGTCAGAGTAGTTCAATATACCGCCATAATGGTCAGGTAAGCAAGGGGGGTCGTTTATTGGGCTGATAGAAACCGACTCAGATTTTCATTATCACTGTATAAGTCAACAGGTTATCATGAGGGGGATAAAAACGATCAGGTTGCAGTAGAGTAGTTTCATATTACCGCCATATGTCAGATAAACAAGGGGGGTACGTTATTGAGATGAATAGAAACCTGACTAGATTTATTATCACTGTATAAAGACAAACAGGTTCTCATGAGGGGGATAAAAACGATCAGGTTGCAGTCAGAGTAGTTCATATTACCCGCCATAATGGTCAGGTAAGCAAGGGGGGTACGTTTATTGGGCTGAATAGAAACCATTCTCGGATTTTTTGTATCACTGGATAAAGTCAACAGGTTCTCATGAGGGGGCTA
>CM034009.1:9141509-9153774 GCA_019603395.1 Cyrtorhinus lividipennis | reverse complement strand
TGGGCCTAGTTGGGAAACAGAAACGAAGCAAGCCTGAGATATCTGGGAGGGACAGTGCGATTCCAAGATTACATTCTGGAGGCATATCAGGAAAGCAGCTGATCGGGTGCACAGAATACAGTGGCCTAGCCGCCTGGCTCAAGGCCATATAAACGACGTCAGGAACCCACGCAATACTTCTTATGGGAGGAAGCCTGGACCGATGCTATGAGCATTGCTACTATCGAAAACGAATGTGCTGTGCAACGAAAAGAACGCGGAGAATTATGAGTGCCTATAGAACAGTCTCAGAGCCTGATGGCCTGTGCTGGCAGGGATAATTCCCATCCATCTACTGACGCAAAGAGAAAATGGCTACACGAGAAAAGGGCGGTAGATAACATGAGTAGAATGTCGAGAGGAACGAGAAGAAACATTAAGTGGTATGACAAGAGGCCTGAACAGCACAGACCCGAGGAAGATGGCCTGAACGCCTTATTCAAGTAGATATCCCTGATGGCTCGAATGGAAACACAGGAAGGTTAATTTAAGTGACAGTTTTCACGGGCCAAAGACGTGCAAAAAGTCAACTACTCCGGTTTGCCCCAAAAAATATGAGCTAATGTCTGCCGATTAGTGCAAACAGTTTTTGGTACTTGAGTATTAAACGGAGGCCACTATTACGAAAAGCGCCGCGGCATTTACCGTACATTCGAGGATTTACCTCGAAATGAAGAGGATAGTGTAAGTTTTCTTCAAGAATGGCATCTTTTGCCTTCAGTGAAATTGTGTGTTAACGACCACGAAATGAAGTTGTATTTCGGTAAGGAATTCCATTCTGGCAGTGCAATGTACATTCGTGTCGTAAAAAGGTGTCTATTAGGGTTGATACTTGTTCGGACATAGCAGATTAGCGTTCACGACTATTGTTCGTTTTTATTTACTTTGGGCCGAGGAACTAACCTCACTAAAATTCTGTCAGAAACAGTTAGGCATGGCCGGTAAAACAGTCATCGACTGGAACAGTTAATGAGTTATATGAGTTAAATCCTGACCGACATTGCTGCGTTCTGGGTTGCACAACGTCAGAACCAGGCGTCGGATTAATTCTAAACTTCACCTGTTAATCTATTAAAGTGTGTTCTTTCCAATTATGTAGTTATTTATGGTATCCCGTACGAAATATTTCTGTGGTTAGGTGGCCTCCGTTTAATACTCAAGTACCAGTTTTTGGTAGTAGACATTTTCTAAAAATCTGAAATGGGTGGAAATCGGTCAGGGACCCATTTTTGGCTTTAGTTGGTCTCGAAACCTTTCAGTCTGATTGGACCAAATTTGAGGGAGAGAATGGTTGGGGTCAAAAACACATATTCGTGATTTTGTGGTGACTCTTTTGGTGATAATTATTACTCCAATGTAGGCGGAGCTCAGGGAGAAATTAGTCCAATGCTGTTAGAGTTAAGATAGCAATTAGTCCAATAGGTGGAGCTGAGGGAGAAAATTGCAATTCACGTGGATGAAGAAAAAATTAGTCCATTTAGACGGACTGAGAGAGAAATTGGTCAAATCGGTGTAGGTAAGGTGAAATTTAGTCAACGCAGGCAACACTGAGGAAACATTGGTTAAATAGTGACGGAGCTGAGTGATAAATTAGCCCAATGCAGTTGAAGGTAAGATGGAAATATTTCCAATGATGATGGAGCTGAGGGAGCAATTAGTTCAATGCAGGTGGCGCCAAAGAGAATTTTAGTTTAGATGAATGAGCTGAGGGAGAAATTAGTCCAATAAGGTGGCGCTGAGGGGATTATCAGTCTAGTATTGGCAAATGTGAGGTGGATTTTCATCTAATGATGGAGTGACGGTAGCAATTAGTCCAATGAGGATGGCACTGAGGAAAAACATTAGTTCAACACGGAGGATATGGAGGTGGAAATTAGTCCAACGCAGCGGGATGAGGTGAAAATTAGGCCACTCTCCATTAAAGTTCAGACCAAGCGCCTATAGTACAATACAATACTCCGATACATGTGTATTTTGTAAAAAGGGATTTTCGAGATATTTGGCACTCCAGGCGTGTGGGGTATCATTTTCGATTAAAAATTTTGGACGCTGAATCCAATGGGATGGGTCCCGAGGCGATTGGCGCACCGGAGGAGGGTTAAGGGTCAATATGGGTATTTATCTAAATATTTAAAGTCCGCAGACGCCACACCCTTGTTTTTCCCATGTTTGATATTTCGACGATTATGCGGGGTGGTATCGTTTCCACTAAATTATGGCACATGGCGCCTGTTGCTTGGAATAAACCACCCCTGTGAACGAATTAGCAGCTTTTTTCCTTTTAAGTAATGGAATTTCCTCTAGAGGGCGTCCCCGAACGAGTAGGCGTGTCAATTCTGGTGAAATGTGACGGGGTCGTTGAGAGACTTCCGATCGGGAAGTTGCGTAACACGCGACGCATGCAAACTGACGAATTGGACCAGTCAAACTTGTAAATTCCACGAATTATAACTTCGTTTAATGTTTTCGAAAAATTATACGACGGCTACTTGACTTTAGTAGTGACATTTTTTAATTTTAAAATTAATGGATCAGTTTTATTAATGAGATGCCGTCTTCTGGACTGGAAAAGTGCAACCTTCTCAACATTCAGTATGGCAACTCTATTCGTCATGATGAGCGTATTCTCCAGCCATATGTACAGTAGATCATGAACGGCGCCAGCAGTTGAGTGAGGGATTTCAGATTTGGTTCCATCAGTATACAATGTCTTGCTAAACGAGTCCTTCGGTGAGTTCCATTTGCTTCTGGTCTGCAATGTTGTAAGGTACTCGATGCTCATCGCTTCCAAAATGCCATAGACAGCTGAATGACATTTTTGTAATGGGAACTAAGGCGTCGCTATGGTCTAACAGATTGTCAGACTGAAGAGGAGGCAACTGACCCAGCTGGGAGTTAGGTTCTGTGTAGGTGGCGAGGGATGTTACAGGGCGCAGTATTAAGAAACTGGAGTGAGGAATTCAGGTCGTCAGGTTATGTGAGTTGAGTTGAGTATTGCCTCCTCTCTGGAGATGAGGCTTAGAAAGCCTTCAAGAGACAAACTCTGACCTCTAAGAGCTGTTCTGAGAAGTCTTTTGGAGGACTTAACAGCGGCCTCCAAAGACCACCGTAATGAGGAGCAGCAGGTGGTATGAAGTGCCATTGTGTACCTCTGCCTCGCCTCGCTGATTAGAGATTCCTTGTTTCTTCTTGGGTGAGGAAACGAACGTAACACGGACATCTCAGCAGCTGTTCCAGAAGAGTTAGTGCCGTTGTCAGAGTGGATGAGATTGGGTTAGCTCGGCGGTCACAAAACCGCCAACAAACAAATTTTGTTTATTCTCCGCCTAGTATTTGAGCTCCACATCCGAAAAACTCATAATATTGTTGAATCATGCCATTTACCTGACCTCAAACTCGAACACCTCACAATTATTTTGATTCCCCGCCCTTTAACATCTGCACACTCCACCTTGCACACATGTCTTGTTGATGTATGTTGCATTGCTCAGGAGCTCAACCACACCAATTCACAATTATGTTGATTCCCGCCCTTTACCCAACGCTCCACATACGCTCCGAAGGTCGCGCCCTAAAAGTAGCACAGATGGTCGCGCTGGATCTGTGAGATCCAACAAATCAGTGCATGTACTCATCAGAAATGCCCAGGAAAATGATAGTTAAGAGGCCAGAACACCTAATTAACTATACCAAATGCATTTTATGAAGAAACGGGTATTTTAAAAACAAAAAACGTGGTGTTTGAAAAAGGTATGTATAAAAACTTTACTTATTGACTCGAAATAAACATAGAAGAAAATTTTAACGCATCATAACTGAATAAATATCATCACTAGATTCCTTATCACATCAATCATCTGAATTTTCTTGACTTTCGTCATGAGATCTATTTGCTTCAACGTCACAGCTAACTCCGTCAGGGCATGAGAATGAACAATGCTGGAGGCACAAGAATTGGCTGCACGATTTACATCTATATTTCGTCAGTCTTCTTTTTTTCATCACGAGGCAGGGTCTGCAGCGTTGCCTTGCAGCAGGCTGATCAGAGGTGGCAGTTGGAGCTGGTCTTCTATGGTTCGGTAGCAATTCACCAATTCTCAGTCGAATAGATGGCGGCAAATTTTCCGTGTGCATTCGGCACACTAATTGTTCCTCAATGAGTTCCTTACCAAGCTGCCTCAGAAAAAGTCGACGGGATATTTCTTCATGACCATTCCCCAAATAAACTATTTGGGAATTAATCCCACCGATGTTTTCGTCTTTTCGATGACAAATGAAGAAATCAGCATCTTCCTCCCCTTCAGAATCTGATTCAGTGTCATCCTGCTCCGAGTTTGAGTTTTCTTCTCTTTCTTCAACGACTTCTTGAGAAGCATCAGTATCACAATCCTCATCTGCTACGTCGTACACAGGTTCTCTTGCTGTGTGAGAAACACCAGGGCTGAGTGCGTCGCAATCATCGTCTGATGAAAATGTATCACGGTCGTTATCTTGGGTTTCCACTGGCTCAAAATCATGTAAAAGCCTGTGGATCCGCCACACATCCTCGGGATTAGCAGGATCAAACTTCATTTTGGACGCCATGATCGTCCTGTGACAAAAATATCAATAAATTCTAACATAAGTTCGGTAAAACGTGAGGCGAAATCGATAAGGCAAGAGAAAAAAATCTGCAAATTCTTACACACGGGTTGGTTATTCCTCGAATGGGGGAAACGGTGGATGTGGCGGGTCCCGGACCCATTCCAATCGATTCAGGGTCCAAAACTTAGTGGCAATGATATCCCACACGCTATTCGCCCTAGTCTAGGTTACACCATGGCGCACAGACTGTGTCGAACCTTCGTGGTGACAACATCTACCTGAGTGCGTCTACCTTCTCCGGCCCATTTCACTCCCAAAACCCCCGCGTCGCATTAGCATTCCTTTTCTTTCAACTGTTCGTTAGAACGAACCTCCTTCTTATCCAGGGACACTCTACAAAATCCAGGGTTAAAAATCGCCACCACGGCTTCTCGAAGCTCGAGTTTCCGGCCAAAGAAGGCTTCGCTATCCCCCACCTTGTTTGTTGTTCAATATTTACATCTCTGAGGTTTTTAAGACCATTCCACCAAATGTCACCATAGCTGGCTTTGCTGATGACTTGGCACTCTATACCTCAAGCCCATCCACCGAAAAAGCCTGTAACAGACTACAAAACGCAGCCACCCTCATCATTCACAACCTCACTAAATGGAAAATTAAAGTCAACACCTCCAAAACAGAAGCCATATTATTTACTCAAAAACAGAACACACCCAAATACATCAATATTAAATCCGACAAAATTAATTTTTCTCCATCTGTTAAATATCTAGGACTTCACCTTGACAAGCGACTCACTTACAACGAACACCTACAACAAACAAACAAAAAAGCACTCAGAAAACTCGGCAGGTTCTACCCTCTTTTCAAATCCCACGCACTACACCAAGACATGAAACTTCTTATCTATAAAGCCATCATCCGCCCGACCATGACATATGCATCATCCATTTGGCACACAACAGCCAACACCCACCTCCACAAACTACAAGTTACACAAAACAAATGCATCCGCCTTGCCACCAATAGCCCAATCCGTACCAACCTGGAAACCCTCCACTCCACCCTTCAGATTGACTCACTCCACATCCATATCCAGAAATCTGTTGAAAGACTCCAATCCTCACTCCCCTCACACCAAAACCCACTCCTGCACCCCATCCAGATTTCCATCAAACCCCGCTGGGGGTCAAGAGGAGTTGTGCTCTCATAACCCTCCACGTGTAAGTAATTATGTACATATGGGATGAATGGACACATTGTAAATAATGTATGAATGATTTACTGTTAAGATAGTCGTTAAGTAGCATTTTAAAATTGTAAATCATGATGTAAGGTTTTTTTCCCTTTATTTTTCTTCAATTATTCATTCAACTACTTATTTTATAATTATGATTTATTAAATTATAGAACATTAAGACTTAGACATTAGAAGCCTAAACTGGCTGGAATTGTAAATTGTGAAGAATTATGACACATGTACTATTGTAAATATTCAACCAATAAAAAAATTCTGTATTCTGTACCATGGCGCAAGTGGCTAGCGCGTTCGGCAGTAACCGGAAGGTACTCAGTTCGAACCCAGGTGGTGATTTAGTTTTTTTTTTTTTACCCATAAATTGACCAATTACTTCTTCCAGTGGGTGCCAATCGTTCTGGGACCAATTTATTTGGATTCAGCGTCCAAAATTTAGTGGAAAATGACACCCTACTCGCCTAGATCGCCCAAAATCTCGAAAATCCATTTTTCAAAAAACACATTTTGACCCCTACCCCCGCCAAATTTGGTCCGATCGGGCTGAAAAGTTTCGAGGACCCGTCTCGGCAGGGAACAGACCCCTGACCAAAATTTCAGATTTTTAGAAAATTTTCTACTACCAAAAAGGGCGCGGACGGACATCGACCTTTTTTGATCAGGACATCATGAAACGTCCAGAAAAAAATTTTGAGCCAAATCGGAGAGGTTGACCATTATCATGAAAACATAGGTTGATTATTCGAGGAATAACCAACCAAAACAAAAAAGGTCGCGCTGGATCTTGAAGATCCATGCCCCTTAACACATGTATAAAATATGTGAAAGCAGAAATAATACACCAATCAATACAGTTCCTCGTATTATGTGAAATGACTATAAGAATGAAAAAAACGAGTGCACTGAAAAAAATTACGTACTTGGTCGCGCGGATCTCTCAGGTCCAAAGCTGGATTTGACGCCAACAGGTACCTCGGGCGACGACGGAAACCACACTGAGGTCAAGAGCCCTTCCGGGAAGGAGGGTACACGGAGGGGGAGCCCCCGCTTTCCATAGCGTTCTCGGGAAACAACAAAATTTCGGTGGTGGATCTGTCAGATCCGTGCGTGACCTTCGGAGTGTTATGTTGATTCCCCGCCCTTTACCCAACGCTCCACATGGCTGGCCGTCCACTGGACGCAAATTCGCGCGAAGAGGCGAAGAGAATCAAACATGTTTGATTCCAAACGCGCGAACTGGCGAACCTGGCGATGGAAATCGATAAATCGATCATGGCGCTTGCAGTGGACGGGGTCCTATACGAATAATAGTGTTTGTTAAGAGGCGAACTCTTCGTTTGAAATCGCGTACTTCGCCTCTTCGCGCGAATTCGCGTTCAGTGGACGGCCAGCCTAAGGCCTACACGTAAGGAAGGTCACTTTAGGGTTTCTTCCAACTCATTTCTTCCTGAGACACCTTTGAGAATATCCACCATACCAGTTTAAGCCGGATTGTCTTCTTTCAGCTTTTTCTCACCCGCGGTTTTCCTTGTATAACAAGTTTTGGAAGTAACGTGGGTTGATTTAGGGCTTTGGATTATTTCGGTTTACGAACCGTTACCCGCAGTGTGCCGTGAGCCGGTGGCACGTGCGTTCTAATCTACATTCGTTATCTCAATAATTGCTGTTATTATGATGTTATGCCCGGCAGTAGAATCGTTGAAAAGAGTATTAATTAACTCACAAAGGTAGGTAATAATAGTAATGCCATCACATAGAACTGTTTTCCATGTCTGCAAAAATGTATTGATCTACCTCCAATGTGTCTTCATCCCCCAACGTTTTTACTCTCAAACCCTACAATTGTTGATCCCTTATAATTTTTTTTTCAGTCAAGGTTTTTACGTTTGAGTCGTGAATTTCGTTGACTTATCTCCTTCACTGAACGTTTTAATGCACGTTACCCAAATTTTGTTGATTGATATTCTTCTAGCAATGTTAGAGCATACGAGCCCCACCTTTCCTTGGTTTATCTCCTTTTTCCGAAAATTTTGTGCTCGAACACCGAATCGTGTTTATTCACCTCCTTCAACCAAGGTTTTTGCGCTCGAGCCCCACATTCTGTTGATTAATCTCCTTCAACAATGGTTTTTGTGCTCAATTCCGCCTTTCAGTGATTTATCTCCTTCATTTAAGGTTTTGTTGCAACCCCCGCCTGTTGTTGATTCTTCTCCTTAACCCTAGGTTTTAGTGCACGAGCCCCATTTTAGTTGGTTATTCCTTGAATAATCAACCTATGTTTTCATGATAATGGTCAACCTCTCCGATTCGGCTCAAAATTTTTTTCTGGACGTTTCATGGTGTCTAGATCAAAAAAGGTCAATGTCCGTCCGCCGTACGCCGTCCATTGTCCGCGCCGTTTTTGGTAGTAGAAAATTTTCTAAAAATCTGAAATTTGGGTCAGGGGTCTGTTCCCGGCCTAGAACGGTCCTCGAAACTTTTCAGCCCAATCGGACCAAATTTGAACGGGGTAGGGGTCAAAATGTGTTTTTTGAAAAATGGATTTTTCGAGATTTTGGGCGATCTTGGTGAGTAGGGTATCATTTTCCACTAAATTTTGAACGCTGAATCCTATAAATGGGTCTCAGAACGATTGGCACCCACTGGAAGAAGTTATGGGTCAAATTGGGTATATATTACCCATTTCGGGATTTCTGGTACCTAGGCGTGTGGGGTATCATTTGCCACTAAATTTTGGACCCTGAATCGAATGGAATGGGTCTGGGACCCGCCACTCCCACTGTTTCCCCCATTCGAGGAATAACCAACCCGTGTGCAGGAATTTTTTCTTGGTTTATCTCCTTCGTCCATAATTTTTGTGCTCAAATTCGACATTTTGTTTATTTATCTTTCACCCAATTTTCTTGCATTTAAGCTCCACATTTTGTTAATTTATTTCCTTAACCTAGGTTTTTTGCTCGAGCTCCACATTTTGTTGATTAATCTCCTTAAACGAAGGTTTAGTAGTTTAACTCCCTTAATCAAGTTTTTTGAGCACAAGTCCCGCCTTTTGATGTACATTTCCTTCAACAATGGTTGTAAGAGTTATATTCCTGCCAGTTTTAGCCTCTAAGCGGACATCACTGCCAGGAATCTGTTTGTCCACCCAATGCCTAGACGCAACCTTTGAACTTGCAAGGAAGGAGAAAAAGAACAAATGTTTTCTTGATTAGGCAATTAATATTCTCCGAAATTGAGACAATTAGGATCTATAAAATATTAACATGATAAAATGAACTCCTACCTATCAGCTCAACCAGATTGATCTTTCCTACCTCGCCTGTTCTTCTGGAAGGTCGGAGAGGGCGTGTTCCGGGCCGGACTTGAACTCCTGCGGTCCGGCTCGTGATTCTAGAGGTCTTTTAAGGCTGTCGAAGCACACACTTCACCCGCTGGACATAGAATAGTTTTCCTCGATTTCTCGTGTTTTCTCCTGGGCCCAAAGTTTGCGCAAGTTTTTCTTTGGGCCTACCCCTCAGCCAATCGGTTGGTTTTAGGCGTCCCCAAAATTGCTCCAAACTCTTGGAGGGGGTTCGAAGGAGGATATTATTCGGTGGAGTAGGCAGTGGTGGGATCTCGAAATATCCAATCGCTCGATGGGCGGTGTCTTCCCATCTGCTGACTCGCCGGACACGTGGAGCTTTTGAGAGCGCCTCAAAATCCGAAATGTTGCGGATTTCTCAGCGCTCGAGTTTTCTCGTGGCCCGTGAGAAAATGCTTTGCTGGTGGTCCTGCGGCGGCGGATGTCTGGGTTTCGAGTTTCCCAAGGGTGTCGTCTCCTCGCTGCTGTCGGGTCTGAGCGTACGACTTCAAATTGTACGGTTTTAAGTCGTACAGTATCCACCATACCTCCAACTTGATTCATCCTGGTCTCCGCCTTGTGTCATCCTGGTCTCCGCCTTGTCTCATCCTGGTTCTCCGCCTTTCATTCCACATTGTCTCGTTCTGGTCTCCATCTCGCCTCCGCCTTGTGTCATCCTGGTCTCCGCCTTGTCTCGTTCCGGTCTCCACCTCGCCCCACCTTAGGTATGTTCGCAGTAGCAGTTTGCTGACCGATTTCAAACTGGTTGGAGTTTGGGCAGTGCGCACGCGCGACCTCTACCAACTTTCAAACGGTTTCCAACTGGAACCAAGGTGTTCTGCGAACGCGTTTGACCCGATCCCGCGTTCCCTCAGCCACCGCCGTTCTCTCCGCCTCTTTTCTTCTCTCGCCGTCTTGGTTGGTTTCCCTTTTATGACCAACCCATGTTTTCATGAAGGTCAACCTCTCATTTTTCCCCAAAATTTTACCGATTGCGTTTTGAGGTGAATAGATCACAACACGCTGCAAATTCTATCACAGGGGATAGAATAGAATTTTAAGGTCGGTCGTTATTTCGTGCTCATTATACAGGGTGTCCCACGAATTGTCCCCCCACCCTCTCTCCCTAAAATCTTATAAATGAGAGCAAACAAAAATTGTTTTTTTCAAAAACAATTCGAACAAACAACCGATCGATCAAACCGATCGGTTGCTCGATTTTTCGATTTCAAACATCCTTATTTCAATTGGGAACTCTAATTTTTGTTTGCAGATTCACATTCTACTAGAAATTTCATGAAAATTTGATCCCTCAAACAATTTTTTCCAATGCACGCAACCGGTTCAGCGAGCACGCAAAGTTGCGCAACCCCAAAATTGTCAAATAGTGAAGGATGGTGAAATCTAATGTATGACACTTGAATTCTCACTGTTTTCAAACACTAATTCACGAGATGCTATCCGCACCTTGATTCAGAATAAAGGATCGAAATTAATTTACACACTAAACTAAATCACGTAGTTTACACTCTAAATTAGGTGTGTATCTGCCTCGAAAAATTTCCATTTAAATACCACCTTTTATTCTTGACGACCTGCCCAATAATGGCTCAGTATGTTCTTTAGAATTAGGGGAGACCGAGTTGCTCATCCTGATTATGCTGGCCCGGGCGCCGGCAAAACGTCGGAGAAAATATAAAATGAGCACGTAATAACATCCGACCCTTACAAAAATCCGTTCTCTAACAACGTGCAAAATGGAAGGTAAACAAATTGGCTAACATGTTTCACATTGGTTGGTTATTTCTCGGACCAAGAGAATGGTGAAAGCAGTGAGTGTGGAGTCTCCCAGGCCCATTCCAATCGATTCAGCGTCCTAAGTTTAGTGAAAAATGATACCACCCGCCATGATGGTCTGGTAAACAAGGGGGGGACGTTTATTGGGCTGATTACAAACCTGACTCAGATTTTTATTATCACTCTATAAAGACAACAGGTTCTCATGAGGGGGATAAAAACGATTAGGTTGCAGTCAGAGTAGTTCATATTACCCGCCATTATGGTCTGGTAAACAAGGGGGGGACGTTTATTGGGCTGAATGGAAACCTGACTCAGATTTTTATTATCACTGTATAAAGACAACAGGTTCTCATGAGGGGGATAAAAACGATTAGGTTGCAGTCAGAGTAGTTCATATTACCCGGCCATAATGGTCCGGTAAACAAGGGGGGGACGTTTATTGGGCTGATTACAAACCTGACTCAGATTTTTATTATCACTCCATGAAGACAACAGGTTCTCATGAGGGGGATAAAAACGATTAGGTTGCAGTCAGAGTAGTTCATATTACCCGCCATAATGGTCTGGTAAACAAGGGGGGGACGTTTATTGGGCTGATTACAAACCTGACTCAGATTTTTATTATCACTCTATAAAGACAACAGGTTCTCATGAGGGGGATAAAAACGATTAGGTTGCAGTCAGAGTAGTTCATATTACCCGCCATAATGGTCCGGTAAACAAGGGGGGGACGTTTATTGGGCTGATTACAAACCTGACTCAGATTTTTATTATCACTCTATAAGGACAACAGGTTCTCATGAGGGGGATAAAAACGATTAGGTTGCAGTCAGAGTAGTTCATATTACCCGCCATAATGGTCTGGTAAACAAGGGGGGGACGTTTATTGGGCTGATTACAAACCTGACTCAGATTTTTATTATCACTCTTTGAAGACAACAGGTTCTCATGAGGGGGATAAAAACGATTAGGTTGCAGTCAGAGTAGTTCATATTACCCGCCATGATGGTCTGGTGAACAAGGGGGGGACGTTTATTAGGCTGATTACAAACCTGACTCAGATTTTTATTATCACTCTATAAAGACAACAGGTTCTCATGAGAGGGATAAAAACGATTAGGTTGCAGTCAGAGTAGTTCATATTACCCGCCATTATGGTCTGGTAAACAAGGGGGGGACAATTATTGGGCTGAATGGAAAACTGACTCAGGTTTTTATTATCACTGTATAAAGACAACAGGTTCTCA
>CM034009.1:9092797-9141484 GCA_019603395.1 Cyrtorhinus lividipennis | reverse complement strand
GCGGTAATATGAACTACTCTGACTGCAACCTAATCGTTTTTTATCCCCCATATACCTGTTGTCTTTTACAGTGATAATAAAAATCTGAGTCAGGTTTCCATTCAGCCCAATAAACGTCCCCCCCTTGTTTACCACCATAATGGCGGGTAATATGAACTACTCTGACTGCAACCTATCGTTTTTATCCCCCTCATGAGAACCTGTTGTCTTTATAGTGATAATAAAAATCTGAGTCAGGTTTGTATCAGCCCAATAAACGTCCCCCCCTTGTGTACCAGACCAATGACGGGTAATATGAACTACTCTGACTGCAACCTAATCGTTTTTATCCCCCTCATGAGAACCTGTTGTCTTTATACAGTGATAATAAAATCTGAGTCAGGTTTCCTTCAGCCCAATAAACGTCCCCCCCTTGTTTACCAGACCATTATGGCGGGTAATATGAACTACTCTGACTGCAACCTAATCGTTTTTATCCCCCTCATGAGAACCTGTTGTCTTATAGAGTGATAATAAAAATCTGAGTCAGGTTTGTAATCAGCCCAATAAACGTCCCCCCCTTGTTTACCAGACCATTATGGCGGGTAATATGAACTACTCTGACTGCAACCTAATCGTTTTTATCCCCCTCATGAGAACCTGTTGTCTTTATAGAGTGATAATAAAAATCTGAGTCAGGTTTGTAATCAGCCCAATAAACGTCCCCCCCTTGTTTACCAGACCATTATGGCGGGTAATATGAACTACTCTGACTGCAACCTAATCGTTTTTATCCCCCTCATGAGAACCTGTTGTCTTATAGAGTGATAATAAAAATCTGAGTCAGGTTTGTAATCAGCCCAATAAACGTCCCCCCCTTGTTTACCAGACCATTATGGCGGGTAATATGAACTACTCTGACTGCAACCTAATCGTTTTTATCCCCCTCATGAGAACCTGTTGTCTTTATAGAGTGATAATAAAAATCTGAGTCAGGTTTGTAATCAGCCCAATAAACGTCCCCCCCTTGTTTACCAGACCATAATGGCGGGTAATATGAACTACTCTGACTGCAACCTAATCGTTTTTATCCCCCTCATGAGAACCTGTTGTCTTATAGAGTGATAATAAAAATCTGAGTCAGGTTTGTAATCAGCCCAATAAACGTCCCCCCCTTGTTTACCAGACCATTATGGCGGGTAATATGAACTACTCTGACTGCAACCTAATCGTTTTTATCCCCCTCATGAGAACCTGTTGTCTTTATAGAGTGATAATAAAAATCTGAGTCAGGTTTGTAATCAGCCCAATAAACGTCCCCCCCTTGTTTACCAGACCATTATGGCGGGTAATATGAACTACTCTGACTGCAACCTAATCGTTTTTATCCCCCTCATGAGAACCTGTTGTCTTTATAGAGTGATAATAAAAATCTGAGTCAGGTTTGTAATCAGCCCAATAAACGTCCCCCCCTTGTTTACCAGACCATTATGGCGGGTAATATGAACTACTCTGACTGCAACCTAATCGTTTTTATCCCCCTCATGAGAACCTGTTGTCTTATACAGTGATAATAAAAATCTGAGTCAGGTTGTAATCAGCCCAATAAACGTCCCCCCCTTGTTTACCAGACCATAATGGCGGGTAATATGAACTACTCTGACTGCAACCTAATCGTTTTTATCCCCCTCATGAGAACCTGTTGTCTTTATAGAGTGATAATAAAAATCTGAGTCAGGTTTGTAATCAGCCCAATAAACGTCCCCCCCTTGTTTACCAGACCATTATGGCGGGTAATATGAACTACTCTGACTGCAACCTAATCGTTTTTATCCCCCTCATGAGAACCTGTTGTCTTATAGAGTGATAATAAAAATCTGAGTCAGGTTTGTAATCAGCCCAATAAACGTCCCCCCCTTGTTTACCAGACCATTAATGGCGGGTAATATGAACTACTCTGACTGCAACCTAATCGTTTTTATCCCCCTCATGAGAACCTGTTGTCTTTATAGAGTGATAATAAAAATCTGAGTCAGGTTTGTAATCAGCCCAATAAACGTCCCCCCCTTGTTTACCAGACCATTAATGGCGGGTAATATGAACTACTCTGACTGCAACCTAATCGTTTTTATCCCCCTCATGAGAACCTGTTGTCTTTATAGAGTGATAATAAAAATCTGAGTCAGGTTTGTAATCAGCCCAATAAACGTCCCCCCCTTGTTTACCAGACCATTATGGCGGGTAATATGAACTACTCTGACTGCAACCTAATCGTTTTTATCCCCCTCATGAGAACCTGTTGTCTTTATAGAGTGATAATAAAAATCTGAGTCAGGTTTGTAATCAGCCCAATAAACGTCCCCCCCTTGTTTACCAGACCATTAATGGCGGGTAATATGAACTACTCTGACTGCAACCTAATCGTTTTTATCCCCCTCATGAGAACCTGTTGTCTTTATAGAGTGATAATAAAAATCTGAGTCAGGTTTGTAATCAGCCCAATAAACGTCCCCCCCTTGTTTACCAGACCATTATGGCGGGTAATATGAACTACTCTGACTGCAACCTAATCGTTTTTATCCCCCTCATGAGAACCTGTTGTCTTTATAGAGTGATAATAAAAATCTGAGTCAGGTTTGTAATCAGCCCAATAAACGTCCCCCCCTTGTTTACCAGACCATTATGGCGGGTAATATGAACTACTCTGACTGCAACCTAATCGTTTTTATCCCCCTCATGAGAACCTGTTGTCTTTATAGAGTGATAATAAAAATCTGAGTCAGGTTTGTAATCAGCCCAATAAACGTCCCCCCCTTGTTTACCAGACCATAATGGCGGGTAATATGAACTACTCTGACTGCAACCTAATCGTTTTTATCCCCCTCATGAGAACCTGTTGTCTTTATAGAGTGATAATAAAAATCTGAGTCAGGTTTGTAATCAGCCCAATAAACGTCCCCCCCTTGTTTACCAGACCATATGGCGGGTAATATGAACTACTCTGACTGCAACCTAATCGTTTTTATCCCCCTCATGAGAACCTGTTGTCTTATAGAGTGATAATAAAAATCTGAGTCAGGTTTGTAATCAGCCCAATAAACGTCCCCCCCTTGTTTACCAGACCATTATGGCGGGTAATATGAACTACTCTGACTGCAACCTAATCGTTTTTATCCCCCTCATGAGAACCTGTTGTCTTTATAGAGTGATAATAAAAATCTGAGTCAGGTTTGTAATCAGCCCAATAAACGTCCCCCCCTTGTTTACCAGACCATTATGGCGGGTAATATGAACTACTCTGACTGCAACCTAATCGTTTTTATCCCCCTCATGAGAACCTGTTGTCTTTATAGAGTGATAATAAAAATCTGAGTCAGGTTTGTAATCAGCCCAATAAACGTCCCCCCCTTGTTTACCAGACCATTATGGCGGGTAATATGAACTACTCTGACTGCAACCTAATCGTTTTTATCCCCCTCATGAGAACCTGTTGTCTTTATACAGTGATAATAAAAATCTGAGTCAGGTTTGTAATCAGCCCAATAAACGTCCCCCCCTTGTTTACCAGACCATAATGGCGGGTAATATGAACTACTCTGACTGCAACCTAATCGTTTTTATCCCCCTCATGAGAACCTGTTGTCTTTATAGAGTGATAATAAAAATCTGAGTCAGGTTTGTAATCAGCCCAATAAACGTCCCCCCCTTGTTTACCAGACCATAATGGCGGGTAATATGAACTACTCTGACTGCAACCTAATCGTTTTTATCCCCCTCATGAGAACCTGTTGTCTTTATAGAGTGATAATAAAAATCTGAGTCAGGTTTGTAATCAGCCCAATAAACGTCCCCCCCTTGTTTACCAGACCATTAATGGCGGGTAATATGAACTACTCTGACTGCAACCTAATCGTTTTTATCCCCCTCATGAGAACCTGTTGTCTTTATAGAGTGATAATAAAAATCTGAGTCAGGTTTGTAATCAGCCCAATAAACGTCCCCCCCTTGTTTACCAGACCATTATGGCGGGTAATATGAACTACTCTGACTGCAACCTAATCGTTTTTATCCCCCTCATGAGAACCTGTTGTCTTTATAGAGTGATAATAAAAATCTGAGTCAGGTTTGTAATCAGCCCAATAAACGTCCCCCCCTTGTTTACCAGACCATTATGGCGGGTAATATGAACTACTCTGACTGCAACCTAATCGTTTTTATCCCCCTCATGAGAACCTGTTGTCTTATAGAGTGATAATAAAAATCTGAGTCAGGTTTGTAATCAGCCCAATAAACGTCCCCCCCTTGTTTACCAGACCATTATGGCGGGTAATATGAACTACTCTGACTGCAACCTAATCGTTTTTATCCCCCTCATGAGAACCTGTTGTCTTTATAGAGTGATAATAAAAATCTGAGTCAGGTTTGTAATCAGCCCAATAAACGTCCCCCCCTTGTTTACCAGACCATAATGGCGGGTAATATGAACTACTCTGACTGCAACCTAATCGTTTTTATCCCCCTCATGAGAACCTGTTGTCTTTATACAGTGATAATAAAAATCTGAGTCAGGTTTGTAATCAGCCCAATAAACGTCCCCCCCTTGTTTACCAGACCATTATGGCGGGTAATATGAACTACTCTGACTGCAACCTAATCGTTTTTATCCCCCTCATGAGAACCTGTTGTCTTTATACAGTGATAATAAAAATCTGAGTCAGGTTTGTAATCAGCCCAATAAACGTCCCCCCCTTGTTTACCAGACCATAATGGCGGGTAATATGAACTACTCTGACTGCAACCTAATCGTTTTTATCCCCCTCATGAGAACCTGTTGTCTTTATAGAGTGATAATAAAAATCTGAGTCAGGTTTGTAATCAGCCCAATAAACGTCCCCCCCTTGTTTACCAGACCATAATGGCGGGTAATATGAACTACTCTGACTGCAACCTAATCGTTTTTATCCCCCTCATGAGAACCTGTTGTCTTTATAGAGTGATAATAAAAATCTGAGTCAGGTTTGTAATCAGCCCAATAAACGTCCCCCCCTTGTTTACCAGACCATTAATGGCGGGTAATATGAACTACTCTGACTGCAACCTAATCGTTTTTATCCCCCTCATGAGAACCTGTTGTCTTTATAGAGTGATAATAAAAATCTGAGTCAGGTTTGTAATCAGCCCAATAAACGTCCCCCCCTTGTTTACCAGACCATTATGGCGGGTAATATGAACTACTCTGACTGCAACCTAATCGTTTTTATCCCCCTCATGAGAACCTGTTGTCTTTATAGAGTGATAATAAAAATCTGAGTCAGGTTTGTAATCAGCCCAATAAACGTCCCCCCCTTGTTTACCAGACCATTATGGCGGGTAATATGAACTACTCTGACTGCAACCTAATCGTTTTTATCCCCCTCATGAGAACCTGTTGTCTTTATAGAGTGATAATAAAAATCTGAGTCAGGTTTGTAATCAGCCCAATAAACGTCCCCCCCTTGTTTACCAGACCATTATGGCGGGTAATATGAACTACTCTGACTGCAACCTAATCGTTTTTATCCCCCTCATGAGAACCTGTTGTCTTTATAGAGTGATAATAAAAATCTGAGTCAGGTTTGTAATCAGCCCAATAAACGTCCCCCCCTTGTTTACCAGACCATTATGGCGGGTAATATGAACTACTCTGACTGCAACCTAATCGTTTTTATCCCCCTCATGAGAACCTGTTGTCTTTATAGAGTGATAATAAAAATCTGAGTCAGGTTTGTAATCAGCCCAATAAACGTCCCCCCCTTGTTTACCAGACCATAATGGCGGGTAATATGAACTACTCTGACTGCAACCTAATCGTTTTTATCCCCCTCATGAGAACCTGTTGTCTTTATAGAGTGATAATAAAAATCTGAGTCAGGTTTGTAATCAGCCCAATAAACGTCCCCCCCCTTGTTTACCAGACCATTATGGCGGGTAATATGAACTACTCTGACTGCAACCTAATCGTTTTTATCCCCCTCATGAGAACCTGTTGTCTTTATAGAGTGATAATAAAAATCTGAGTCAGGTTTGTAATCAGCCCAATAAACGTCCCCCCCTTGTTTACCAGACCATTATGGCGGGTAATATGAACTACTCTGACTGCAACCTAATCGTTTTTATCCCCCTCATGAGAACCTGTTGTCTTTATAGAGTGATAATAAAAATCTGAGTCAGGTTTGTAATCAGCCCAATAAACGTCCCCCCCTTGTTTACCAGACCATTATGGCGGGTAATATGAACTACTCTGACTGCAACCTAATCGTTTTTATCCCCCTCATGAGAACCTGTTGTCTTTATAGAGTGATAATAAAAATCTGAGTCAGGTTTGTAATCAGCCCAATAAACGTCCCCCCCTTGTTTACCAGACCATTATGGCGGGTAATATGAACTACTCTGACTGCAACCTAATCGTTTTTATCCCCCTCATGAGAACCTGTTGTCTTTATAGAGTGATAATAAAAATCTGAGTCAGGTTTGTAATCAGCCCAATAAACGTCCCCCCCTTGTTTACCAGACCATAATGGCGGGTAATATGAACTACTCTGACTGCAACCTAATCGTTTTTATCCCCCTCATGAGAACCTGTTGTCTTTATAGAGTGATAATAAAAATCTGAGTCAGGTTTGTAATCAGCCCAATAAACGTCCCCCCCTTGTTTACCAGACCATAATGGCGGGTAATATGAACTACTCTGACTGCAACCTAATCGTTTTTATCCCCCTCATGAGAACCTGTTGTCTTATAGAGTGATAATAAAAATCTGAGTCAGGTTTGTAATCAGCCCAATAAACGTCCCCCCCTTGTTTACCAGACCATTATGGCGGGTAATATGAACTACTCTGACTGCAACCTAATCGTTTTTATCCCCCTCATGAGAACCTGTTGTCTTTATAGAGTGATAATAAAAATCTGAGTCAGGTTTGTAATCAGCCCAATAAACGTCCCCCCCTTGTTTACCAGACCATTATGGCGGGTAATATGAACTACTCTGACTGCAACCTAATCGTTTTTATCCCCCTCATGAGAACCTGTTGTCTTTATAGAGTGATAATAAAAATCTGAGTCAGGTTTGTAATCAGCCCAATAAACGTCCCCCCCCTTGTTTACCAGACCATTATGGCGGGTAATATGAACTACTCTGACTGCAACCTAATCGTTTTTATCCCCCTCATGAGAACCTGTTGTCTTTATAGAGTGATAATAAAAATCTGAGTCAGGTTTGTAATCAGCCCAATAAACGTCCCCCCCTTGTTTACCAGACCATTAATGGCGGGTAATATGAACTACTCTGACTGCAACCTAATCGTTTTTATCCCCCTCATGAGAACCTGTTGTCTTTATAGAGTGATAATAAAAATCTGAGTCAGGTTTGTCATTCAGCCCAATAAACGTCCCCCCCCTTGTTTACCAGACCATAATGGCGGGTAATATGAACTACTCTGACTGCAACCTAATCGTTTTTATCCCCCTCATGAGAACCTGTTGTCTTTATAGAGTGATAATAAAAATCTGAGTCAGGTTTGTAATCAGCCCAATAAACGTCCCCCCCTTGTTTACCAGACCATAATGGCGGGTAATATGAACTACTCTGACTGCAACCTAATCGTTTTTATCCCCCTCATGAGAACCTGTTGTCTTTATACAGTGATAATAAAAATCTGAGTCAGGTTTGTCATCAGCCCAATAAACGTCCCCCCCTTGTTTACCAGACCATAATGGCGGGTAATATGAACTACTCTGACTGCAACCTAATCGTTTTTATCCCCCTCATGAGAACCTGTTGTCTTTATAGAGTGATAATAAAAATCTGAGTCAGGTTTGTAATCAGCCCAATAAACGTCCCCCCCCTTGTTTACCAGACCATTATGGCGGGTAATATGAACTACTCTGACTGCAACCTAATCGTTTTTATCCCCCTCATGAGAACCTGTTGTCTTATAGAGTGATAATAAAAATCTGAGTCAGGTTTGTAATCAGCCCAATAAACGTCCCCCCCTTGTTTACCAGACCATTATGGCGGGTAATATGAACTACTCTGACTGCAACCTAATCGTTTTTATCCCCCTCATGAGAACCTGTTGTCTTTATAGAGTGATAATAAAAATCTGAGTCAGGTTTGTAATCAGCCCAATAAACGTCCCCCCCTTGTTTACCAGACCATAATGGCGGGTAATATGAACTACTCTGACTGCAACCTAATCGTTTTTATCCCCCTCATGAGAACCTGTTGTCTTTATAGAGTGATAATAAAAATCTGAGTCAGGTTTGTAATCAGCCCAATAAACGTCCCCCCCTTGTTTACCAGACCATATGGCGGGTAATATGAACTACTCTGACTGCAACCTAATCGTTTTTATCCCCCTCATGAGAACCTGTTGTCTTTATAGAGTGATAATAAAAATCTGAGTCAGGTTTGTAATCAGCCCAATAAACGTCCCCCCCTTGTTTACCAGACCATTATGGCGGGTAATATGAACTACTCTGACTGCAACCTAATCGTTTTTATCCCCCTCATGAGAACCTGTTGTCTTTATACAGTGATAATAAAAATCTGAGTCAGGTTTGTAATCAGCCCAATAAACGTCCCCCCCTTGTTTACCAGACCATAATGGCGGGTAATATGAACTACTCTGACTGCAACCTAATCGTTTTTATCCCCCTCATGAGAACCTGTTGTCTTTATAGAGTGATAATAAAAATCTGAGTCAGGTTTGTAATCAGCCCAATAAACGTCCCCCCCTTGTTTACCAGACCATAATGGCGGGTAATATGAACTACTCTGACTGCAACCTAATCGTTTTTATCCCCCTCATGAGAACCTGTTGTCTTTATAGAGTGATAATAAAAATCTGAGTCAGGTTTGTAATCAGCCCAATAAACGTCCCCCCCTTGTTTACCAGACCATTATGGCGGGTAATATGAACTACTCTGACTGCAACCTAATCGTTTTTATCCCCCTCATGAGAACCTGTTGTCTTTATAGAGTGATAATAAAAATCTGAGTCAGGTTTGTAATCAGCCCAATAAACGTCCCCCCCTTGTTTACCAGACCATAATGGCGGGTAATATGAACTACTCTGACTGCAACCTAATCGTTTTTATCCCCCTCATGAGAACCTGTTGTCTTTATAGAGTGATAATAAAAATCTGAGTCAGGTTTGTAATCAGCCCAATAAACGTCCCCCCCTTGTTTACCAGACCATTATGGCGGGTAATATGAACTACTCTGACTGCAACCTAATCGTTTTTATCCCCCTCATGAGAACCTGTTGTCTTTATAGAGTGATAATAAAAATCTGAGTCAGGTTTGTAATCAGCCCAATAAACGTCCCCCCCCTTGTTTACCAGACCATTAATGGCGGGTAATATGAACTACTCTGACTGCAACCTAATCGTTTTTATCCCCCTCATGAGAACCTGTTGTCTTTATACAGTGATAATAAAAATCTGAGTCAGGTTTGTAATCAGCCCAATAAACGTCCCCCCCTTGTTTACCAGACCATTATGGCGGGTAATATGAACTACTCTGACTGCAACCTAATCGTTTTTATCCCCCTCATGAGAACCTGTTGTCTTTATACAGTGATAATAAAAATCTGAGTCAGGTTTCCATTCAGCCCAATAAACGTCCCCCCCTTGTTTACCAGACCATAATGGCGGGTAATATGAACTACTCTGACTGCAACCTAATCGTTTTTATCCCCCTCATGAGAACCTGTTGTCTTCATAGAGTGATAATAAAAATCTGAGTCAGGTTTGTAATCAGCCCAATAAACGTCCCCCCCTTGTTTACCAGACCATTATGGCGGGTAATATGAACTACTCTGACTGCAACCTAATCGTTTTTATCCCCCTCATGAGAACCTGTTGTCTTTATACAGTGATAATAAAAATCTGAGTCAGGTTTCCATTCAGCCCAATAAACGTCCCCCCCTTGTTTACCAGACCATAATGGCGGGTAATATGAACTACTCTGACTGCAACCTAATCGTTTTTATCCCCCTCATGAGAACCTGTTGTCTTTATAGAGTGATAATAAAAATCTGAGTCAGGTTTGTAATCAGCCCAATAAACGTCCCCCCCTTGTTTACCAGACCATTATGGCGGGTAATATGAACTACTCTGACTGCAACCTAATCGTTTTTATCCCCCTCATGAGAACCTGTTGTCTTTATACAGTGATAATAAAAATCTGAGTCAGGTTTTCCATTCAGCCCAATAAACGTCCCCCCCTTGTTTACCAGACCATAATGGCGGGTAATATGAACTACTCTGACTGCAACCTAATCGTTTTTATCCCCCACATGAGAACCTGTTGTCTTTATACAGTGATAATAAAAATCTGAGTCAGGTTTCCATTCAGCCCAATAAACGTCCCCCCCCTTGTTTACCAGACCATTATGGCGGGTAATATGAACTACTCTGACTGCAACCTAATCGTTTTTATCCCCCTCATGAGAACCTGTTGTCTTTATAGAGTGATAATAAAAATCTGAGTCAGGTTTGTAATCAGCCCAATAAACGTCCCCCCCTTGTTTACCAGACCATTATGGCGGGTAATATGAACTACTCTGACTGCAACCTAATCGTTTTTATCCCCCTCATGAGAACCTGTTGTCTTTATACAGTGATAATAAAAACCTGAGTCAGTTTTCCATTCAGCCCAATAAACGTCCCCCCCTTGTTTACCAGACCATAATGGCGGGTAATATGAACTACTCTGACTGCAACCTAATCGTTTTTATCCCCCTCATGAGAACCTGTTGTCTTCATAGAGTGATAATAAAAATCTGAGTCAGGTTTGTAATCAGCCCAATAAACGTCCCCCCCTTGTTTACCAGACCATTATGGCGGGTAATATGAACTACTCTGACTGCAACCTAATCGTTTTTATCCCCCTCATGAGAACCTGTTGTCCTTATAGAGTGATAATAAAAATCTGAGTCAGGTTTCCATTCAGCCCAATAAACGTCCCCCCCTTGTTTACCAGACCATAATGGCGGGTAATATGAACTACTCTGACTGCAACCTAATCGTTTTTATCCCCCTCATGAGAACCTGTTGTCTTTATAGAGTGATAATAAAAATCTGAGTCAGGTTTGTAATCAGCCCAATAAACGTCCCCCCCTTGTTTACCGGACCATTATGGCGGGTAATATGAACTCTTCTGACTGCAACCTACTTGTTTTTATCCCCCTCATGAGAACCTGTTGTCTTTATGAAGTGATAATAAAAATCTGAGTCAGGTTTGTAATCAGCCCAATAAACGTCCCCCCCTTGTTTACCAGACCATAATGGCGGGTAATATGAACTACTCTGACTGCAACCTAATCGTTTTTATCCCCCACATGAGAACCTGTTGTCTTTATACAGTGATAATAAAAATCTGAGTCAGGTTTCCATTCAGCCCAATAAACGTCCCCCCCTTGTTTACCAGACCATAATGGCGGGTAATATGAACTACTCTGACTGCAACCTAATCGTTTTTATCCCCCTCATGAGAACCTGTTGTCTTTATGGAGTGATAATAAAAATCTGAGTCAGGTTTGTAATCAGCCCAATAAACGTCCCCCCCTTGTTTACCGGACCATTATGGCGGGTAATATGAACTCTTCTGACTGCAACCTACTTGTTTTTATCCCCCTCATGAGAACCTGTTGTCCTCATAGAGTGATAATAAAAATCTGAGTCAGGTTTGTAATCAGCCCAATAAACGTCCCCCCCCTTGTTTACCAGACCATTATGGCGGGTAATATGAACTACTCTGACTGCAACCTAATCGTTTTTATCCCCCTCATGAGAACCTGTTGTCTTCATAGAGTGATAATAAAAACGCTGCAAATTCTTACACAGGGGTTGGTTATTCCTCGGACCAGGCGCATGAAGACTCATTTCTTCAACATGGGGGAAATGGGGAAAAAGTGGGTGCGGCGGGTCCCAAACCCATTCCAATCGATTCAGGATCCACAATTTAGTGGAAAATGATATCCCACACGCCTAGGTTCCAGAAATCTCAAAAACACATATTCAAAATGGGTAATATATATCCAATTTGACCCATAACTTCTTCCAGTGGGTGCCGATCGTTCTGGGACCCACTTCATTGGATTCAGCGTCCAAAATTTAGTGGAAACTGATACCCCACTCGCCTAGATCGCCCAAAATCTCAAAATTCATTTTTCAAAAAACACATTTTGACCCCTACCCCGCCCAAATTTGGTCCGATCGGGCTGAAAAGCTTGGAGGATCGTTCTAGGCCGGGAAAAGACCCCTGACCCAAATTTCAGATTTTTAGAAAATTTTCTACTACCAAAAACGGCGTGGACGGCGGACGGCGGACGGTGGACGACGGACGGCGGACGGACATTGACCTTTTTTGATCTAGACACCATGAAACGTCCAGAAAAAAGTTTTGAGTCGAATCGGAGAGGTTGACCATTTGCATGAAAACACAAGTTGATTATTCAAAGAATAACCAACCGAAACTTTAAATGTTATTGAACTTAGTAATTGAATTATATAAGTTGGAACTCTATTCGGTATACGTCAACTCAACTAAAAATCAATGAGCGGTCATTTGCTCAATCAACATTGCCCCTCATTTTCTCATATTTTCTGTTGTCTGACGCTCCTTGGCGTGAAAGTTGACGTAGAAGAAATGATACAATTTGAGGAATATCCATGATATGAAGTCATGAATAATTGTGTTGAATACGTAAAGGATCCTATATTTGTATGATTTCTGAGCAAACGTTGTGCGAAGAAAGGGTACTAATTTTATAGTTATTTCTGAATCAAGTGTTTGCTATGTGAGAGTGGAGGTTGTAGTGTTTTTTCCTCATTATTTGTCTAGTATTACTAAGAGCGATCAATTTATTAAATGGCAAAATCTGCAGTTCCAAAAAGAGTTGCGCAGTATGCTCAAGCCTGCTTTTCATAGCGATTTTTCTTATTACAGCATTTTGAGTGTTCATTATTGGATCCACTGTAGGTACTGCTTCAAACATGGATGCAGTAGGTGAGCTCGGATTCGACCAGAGCAACGTACACTCGCTTCAAAAAATTTCGATCCAGGATCGGTGCTAGCTTTGAAAATACACGAGGAGTTCCCTGAACCTAGTTTGGTGTTGTGTATTAGTTGTTTGAACTTCATTTAGTGTCAAAATAACTCCTTGGGACAATGACTCAACGGGTTGTTAGGTTGTTCAACTGCAGCAGAGCATTTGAATACAGTACCAGCAGCAAATAGGACCTGGTAGTTTGAGTTCAGCTGTATCATTTATTTACAGCTAAAATGCAATCGGTCCATGTACATTGCCTTGCACTATACTTGGGTGATTTTGTGACTTCTGGTTCCATGCAAATTCACCTATTTTTCAGGTACCTTAGAAACCAATCTAGAACCTGGCCTTCTATGCCGTAATTTTCCATATTTTTAAACAGTATTTCATTAGAAATCGTGTCAAACGCTTTTGCCTGATCCAGAAATTCAGAGGCAACCGGCTTCCTCCTCCAGTCAAGCTCCGCAATCTGATCATATGGGAAACAGGTGTCATATTAAGCAATTACCTCTGAATTCAAACTGTGCTATTATCTTGGCAACGCATGACACCAGGCTTATTGGACGATAATTTTTGCATAATGCCGTCCCCCTGATTTGTAGATGGGGGATACGTTTTCATGAAGGATCTCAACGACTTGCTCGAAAATTGAGGGTTTTACCTGAGAGTTTGACCAAACAGCGAACGACGCGAGCGTATGAGTGAAGATGTATATTTCGAAGATAGGGTTTCGAGCTCTTAGTAGATCCAGGCGTGTGGGGTATCATTTAGAACCGGAATCACCGCTCAAGTATCGAGTGATACCGAGATCTTCCTCCTCCTTCCCTACCAAATCGTTTTTAAACTGAGAAATTTTCTTGTGGCAATAAATTCTGCCAGACTACTTATGGTGGTGGTCAGCGGGTAAAGGACTGACAAGCTGGAAGTTACCCAACCCTTTGTTATATTTATCGGGTTGCCTGAAATAGGGGCTGGGGTAATTTTTTCCTTTGTGGTAACTAGGTGTGGAAAATGGGAGGGGGAGGTCATACTGGATATCATAAAGACCTCGTTCCGCTGACCGGGCGGTTCCATATTTCGTCGAGACCTTCCACTGTGATAATAAAATATGGATGACACGACAGGACAGCGAGAAATAATTACGAGATACGAAAAGAACGTGAATGTGAGCGCAGCCAGTGAAATCCCAACCCTCGTCCACTTGTGCGTTAGATTCTGTGAGCCGGGCAAAGGGGTTTTTCACGGAAATTTAAACGGGGCGCACAATAAATTCTTGCTATCGCTCGCCACAAGCCCCCCTTCCCCCCCTGAGAAGTTAATCCGGGTAAAAATAACGCGAGCACAATATCCTACGAATTCAGTGATAATTGGTGGGTGCGTTAGCTTTGACAAAGAGTTTACAGATGGCCGGCCACCAGTGACCTCCGAACCAACTGAGATAGGTTCCCCTTTACTACTCGGCCTGATTTTTTCCTCCTTTTTGGACCGAGCTTTGAACGAATGGGCAGAGGATGAGCACTCGACCGAGACGAAGTGAGGGAAGCCCTCTTTTTGGATCGCTTTTTTGTTTAGTCAAGAAGGTTGCCTACCCCTCCCCTCCTCCTCGCAATGCTATCGTTCCCGTCACCATCAACCACCGCCAGGTTCTGTACACGGTCTCAACAATGTTTGTACAGCCAACGGAGAATAACAAGAAATATCTGCTCCCTCTCCGCGAATATGTTTATGTATAGGAATTGACCGTTCTGATATATTTGAGTCCTACGTACATTTAAACGTAATCGTATTCATTATTCTGATGTAGCAGAACCCAACCGGACTCCTCTCACGATAGGTACGGGTTTGCTCGTTTGATATGAATAATGTATAAAATAAATACACTCAGCCATCGCACAAAAGACCTCTTGTCAACTCACAACGAACGTCACCATTGAATTAGTGGCAACTAGAGCTGACCAATTCTTCATGCTCATCGAGAGAAATAATATTGTACAATTCAAGTGTAACTAGTTGTGCCCACATTGAATCCACTTCACCGTGGAAGACCCACCTACAAAGGGTAGGTGGTGCTTGAACCCCAGCTGTGGTATTTATCTATCCCCTTCTCCATTTTATCACTTGTCCAAAAACTATACATTACATTATACATTATACATATACCAAAAATATATATACTTTAACGAGCACAACGCCCACAGCTGGTTCAATGCAGACAACATGAGTTTTTGAAAAATGGATTTTCGAGATTTTTGGCTATCTAGACGAGTAGGGTATTCTTTTCCACTAAATTTTGGACCCTGAATCGATTGAAATGAGACCCCCATTTTCCCCATGTTCTACCTTTTTCGACGACCTAGGCGTGTGAGGTATCGTTTTCCACTAAATTTTGGACGCCGAATCCAATGAGACGGGTCCCGGAACGATTGGCACCTACCTGAAGAGATTATGTCCGCGTCCATCTATTTTAAAATTAGTCTCCATGCGCCTGGTCCGAGGAATAACCAACCCCTGTGTAAAAATTTGCAGCGTTTGAATTTGTGCTTTCGAGATTTCTGGTACCTAGGCGTCTGGGGTATCATTTTCCACTAAATTTTGGGCCCTAAAATCGATTGGGCGGAGTCCGGGACCCACCACACCCCCTGTTTCCACCATTTTCCCCATGTTGAAGGAATGAGCCTCCATGCACCTGGTCCGAGAAATAACCAACCGTGTGAATGAATTTGCAGTGTTCTGCTCTTGTTGCACACACTCATTGAGTTAGTTCATGGGGCATGGTTATCTTTGGTCTTCTGAGTAGACCATCAGTGTCGAGCAGCCAGTCGACGTCCTCATTGACGTGATCCTGAGCCTCAAAAAGTGTTTGATGGCTTGGCATCGAATGACCTCATTGACGGATTTGATTTGCAGCTTGTGGTGAGATATGTCGTTTCAAATACATCTGTACGGATCTACGCAGCATTGCAAGACATTATTTCAAAGGCGCTAAATACTATTGCGGTTACACAGGGCAGTGCACCCCCATATTTGCGCATCATAAGTCCAGACAGAATTTAGGACTTGCTTGTACAATATGAGCTTATTGTGGATTGACAGTTTCGAATGTCGACCCATCAGCCAGTACATTTTTCTGAATTTAGTTGTAAGCGCAGCTTTTGTTCTTCTTGACGTGACTTCCCATCTCAGTTTGGCTTCTAGCGCCACTACAGGATATGTAGCTTCATTGGCGTATGGTATCACCTTGCTATCCAGAATAGCAGGCACATAGTTGATCCTTTTATTCGTGAATTCAGCAAGCACACCTCATCTCAAGGTAAGCCATGTAGGATGCACCAAAAAATCAGTTTCGTTGATCACCAGAAGGGTTGTTCAAATCCTCCCTAGTCTCCCTTTCAAAAGATTCCGAGAATTCAAGTAAATAAGCGAATCTTACAATAGCTATTATGGACATAGAACCTGCGCGGTAATCAATTTGAGGTACCTCTGATGTCCTCTCAAGCAAAGATATAGTCTTCGTCTGCGTCCAGATGAGGAGAGACTATTCATGCAGAGAAACCTGGTGTCTATTGATTGCGGTGGGTAGGTTCATAAAAACCAATATTTTGTGAATCACATTCATTTCACTCATTTGCGATTAAAAATGTTCCCTAGTTTGTTAGGAAGAGTAGAAACGAATTGTCCGAGATAAGAATGGATAACCGTCGGAAACATCGCCGCATCACCCAAATATATTTTCACTCTAATCAGTTTTCGTTGAACTATTAAGATGAAGTGAAAAAGACGTCTCAGGAAGTGCTTAGCAATGAGAGCAAACACGTTATTGATGTGATTTGTTCGGGTGACCCACACAAAGCGCCCTCACGCTGAGTCCGTTGACAATCGTTTCTCAAAGGTAGCTTCTTAAAAGAGAACATTTTATAAAAGAAGGACGCAATAATAGAATTGTTGCTTACGAAGTGGGCTACGGGAAAGGTTGGGAGAACAATGATAGAAGTAGTTTTAGATTATCAATGGGCTTTTGACTCGAAGAAAGGACAATGGAGGGTTCAGAAGTGGTGTGGTGTCCAGGAGTCACGCCCCGTTCTTTTGACCTCATTGTCGAGGCCTAATCAAAACATCTGTCAATAAGAAATCGTACTTTACAATCGACCTTCCTTGCCCAGTTCTCATCAGCAGGGTTACTCACCTAACAACCTTCAAATTGCAGCTTCTATTGCAATAATTGCAGACTCAGTTCTCACGAGCAACCCCCAGAGCGAAAGTTGGTGTATTTTATTTCGCTTTGTGACTTCCTATACTTTGGGGTCACCCACAGGCACACGGGGCAACAATCCAGATAAAAGGAAAACAATTGTCTTTACAATAGTCGTACCAAGTCAATAACGACCTCCCGAACACAGTGTGTATGGGCGAGACGGTTATTACTGTACGGTTTCAGCGGAGTGAAGAAGAAAAACATAATTTATGGCTTTCTAGGTACAGTTTATCCACCAAAACTACATTGAAGATTGAAGGTTAACTGTTTAAAAATGTGGTGAATTTGTGAGGAACCTCAAGCTGCTCAGGCCGAGAGGGTTTTTTGAAATCACCTTCCTATTCATAGAAGAAAAATAGTTCGTCCTGTTTCTCCGTTTTTTTCGAAAATGTGGCTTAAACCAGTTTTGGTATTACCAGTTTCTTGAGAAATTCACCGATGGAATCGAAATTAAGAAGCAACGCCTTGAATAAAGGAAGGAATCTTGAATAAAGGAAGATTTGAAATAATCCGTGGTAGAGTACAGCTCCCTGATGGGCCCCTAACTTGGCTCTGGAATTGTTGACTTGTTTCATAAACGCTTCCCGCTTGGCTACACCTTCCCTCTGTCTTGAAACTGTAATCAGATTAATTTTAAATTTCACGACAGTGCATCCGCTTCGCTAGCCTCACTCCCTCGCTCTCGCAGGGCAGAACATTTAATTTTCAACTCCTTCTGCTCTCCGCCTGCCACCTCTTATAACACCAAGAGATCTTTAATCACTTCTAATTTCATTATACCGCTACTCGTTCGTTATACATCTTTTGTTCGCTCAGTTTATACTTCTCCTCTTTTATTACACTTTATGTCGTTCGTTAAATTTTAATCTCACCTCTCGGATGCTTTTCCTAACGCCAGGTGCACGTCGGATTCTTTTTTGTAGAAGTGTTCCTGACTACCTTCAAGTAGGGGAGTCAAATTGAGAGTTTCTTATCGTATTAAGACTCCTCCTTACCGAAGTGAGAACTTCCTGAAGTGAAAACACCTACGAAAGTAACGAGGAGAGGAACCCAAGCTACAAATAATTGTACCTACTTGTTGACTAGAGAAGATGCAATATCGAGTGAAGCCGAGTCAACTGAGTTGTTACCACGAACTTTAAGTAAGTTAAACGTTGAATTCAAAAACTTCAAAATCCATGTAAGAAATGGAGAAAAATATGAGGAGCGATGGATGACTTTGTAAGGAATAACCTGGAAAGGAACCTGCGGAATATTCCGCGAGGACTTTACCTGGCATAGGTAGAAGCTGGATGTGTGCGAGAACGAATATTTGGGTCTCAGGAGTCAATCCCTATTTTTCAAGGAATGTGAGTGCACAACTTTTCTTCATTTGGTTCATTATTCCTTGATTAATAAACCTACGTTTTCATCCCAGAAGCAACCTCTCCGATTTGTCCCAAAATTTACCAGCTTACGTTTCATGATTTCCAAATAAAAAACTCTGGAAATTATACCACAATGGTTGGTTATTTATTGGAGCAGGAATATGGGAAAAACAGTGAGTGAAAAACTGTGTTTTAATATATAAACAGTGAGTGAAAAACTGTGTTTTAATATATGAAATGTGTAGCTATTTTCTTTTTTTTTTTTTTTTTTTTTTTTTTTTTAGATGAGGAAATCTTTTGAGGCCTCGTGGTTAGATACCTGGGTCAGCATTCTCCGGTTATGTAGAAGTCCAATCCACTAAAACCTCACCCTACGAATGGCCCAACCTGGTACAGTTCACTCGTATCACATGACTTCGGGTTGGACCTGGGGCCAGTCTCAGTTGTTTGCCCGTGAGGCTTGTTGCCGGGCTCTTTCTTCCTCGTTTTTTCTTCTGAGGAGAGACTCTATATAATCTGCCGTATTTTTCCATGCTTGTTTGCTTGATAGCATTCGTTTCACTAACTCTTCCGGAGATGGTGTGTTCAGACCTATTTCTGACCACAGCTGTTCTCGTTTTAGACGCTATCGCTCACAGTCGAAAAAGGTATGTTTCACGCTGTGTCAGGGCAGTGCAAGCACCCTGGACTCTGTACGAGTCCCAACCGGTGTATGTATTGATTGAAAAGGCCTGTCCTGTGAGGAATTGCGTGAGGTAGTAGCTTACCTCGCCGTGTGGCCTCTCCAGCCAGCCTCTCACTTCTGGTACTAGTCTCGCTGTCCATCGACCCCTCGATTCATCGTCCCAGATCGTCTACCAGTCTTTCAGTGTCCTTTCCCGTTCTTCCTTGATCACTATTGCCTTCCTGGGTTCCATTCTTCTATCATAAATCCGTTTTCTTTCTGCAGCAAGTGGATGTATTGGGATGACCCCAGCCAGTACAAGAACAGCTGGCTCCGATACCGTTCTGTATGCACTAACTATCCTTAGCGCCTACCCATGTCTCTGCTCCATACAACATGACTGAATTTGTCACTGACATGAGTAGCTTTCTCTTGCATGGTCGTGGGCCCTTAACGTTCATCATTATCCTGCTGAGCGCTGCCGTCATGCGCGATGCTTTGTCAGCTATATTGAAAACACCGGGGAGCTCCTTCACATAATAATCGTGAAAGGACATGTGTATCACTCGGGCTGAAAATAAAATGAATGAATGAAAAACTTTTTAGCAAGAATATTGTGAAATCACTCCCATGACTGGTATGTTTCACGCTCAGTTTTGAATATACGTGAAGAGAAAGTAATTATTAAAATTGAATATACATGAAATTGACACGACATGACATTATGACATTATTTTTGTTCTAATTTGTTTTCGTTAATTCATTAATCACAATCGCGAGTATTTTCAATAATTAGCGCCACGAGGTTGTCTGTTCAAAAGTGGCTTATTTGTATTGAATCGTGTTACGATAGCGTGACAACGGAAGTATTTCTGTACACTCTGTCGATAGTAGCTTTCCGTAGCATTGCAAGGTATAAGAATCTTCCTTCAGCGGTTAGACACTCCAAATGCGAGCCAAGTGAATCCTAGACTTATTTTTTTTTATAATATGGGGGTTGTTACCTGCCATATCAAAATGAATGATCACACAATTTATTAACGATGCAATCTTCCGCTACGATCATTCACAGATCTTTTCGTAATCTAGCATTCGAAACGAGCTGTGTTATCCCTGACCTATGTTGTGATACTCCAACAAAGGGATTTCAGTGACTCGAGAGAAGGGTTTGGGATAACCATGTTCTATTAGTAGTAGAAACTAGTCTCCGACAATCAAGTGCAGTCACGGTTACATGAGGTAGCCGTGGTCGTAGGCTGCATACTCTAACAACCCCCTCGGAGGAAAGTTGTGGGATGGATTGGCGGGGCAGGTCGGGAAATGAAAATACAAGGTAAAGATGACGTCGTTGAAGTGGAAACCTTCGGTAATGCGGCGGCGAAGGAGCCTAAGAAAAAGAGGGTAGGTCGAATAGAAGAGTGGGAGCGAGGGAGATGGGACGAGAGTTTCAGTATAAGGGGCATGATGAGGGACGTGTTATGGTCGGATAGCAGAGGGTATTCACTTCACGTGGATGGGAAGGGTTGAGCCAGTCTAACCACCTCCCTCCACGTCACCCCAACCATACCGAGCAATCCGTACAGTTCTGACCAAACGACCTGGTACTTTCAATGTAACTCACTATTCTCTCAGTGGGAATAGATAAACGACAGACGGGGTGAAATTCACTTCTCTTCTATACAATTGGGACCAGAGGGAGAGGTAAGCAGCGTCGTAGCCAGTAGTTTCTAGGCCTGAGGTAACCCTCTCCGATTGGCCAAGGTACCAGAAATATCGAGAATCTACTTTCAAAATAGGTAGGTAGATACCCATTTTGACCCATACCTCTTACGGTGGGCGCAAATTGTTCTGTGACCTGTCTCATTGGATTGAGCCTCCAACATTTAGTGGATGATACCCCACCCGCCTAGATCGCTGATAATCCACTTTTCTACATACACATTCTGAGGCCAATCGGAGAGGTTGACTTTCTGCGTGAAAATATAGGTTAGTTATTCAAGGATTTACCACCCGGAACAGCGTAAACGGCCCAGGGTGTACTATTGACAGCGGACTTTTCTTGGTTTTGGTTAGTTATACCTTGAATTATCAACCTATGTTTTCATGCAGAAAGTTCAACTCCGCCCGAAATTTTCTTTTGGGCGTCTTAAGGTGTCTAGATCAAAGTAGGAAAATGTCCGCACGCCGTCTGCCGGCCACACCGATTTTGGTAGTAGACAAATATCTAAAAATCTGAAGTATGAGTCAGGGAGTTGTTTACGGCTCTAGTTGGTCCTTGAAACTTTTCAGCCCGTTCCCCCCAAATTTTTCGGCGATCTGGGTGTTCGGGGTACCTTTTTCAACTAAATTTTGGACGCTGAATTCAAGAAGACAGGTCCCGGAAAAAATTACCGTCCACTGGAAGAGGTTACGGGTCAAAATGGGTATCTATCTACCTATTTCGATGTGTTTTTTGGACCTTTCTGGTACTTAGGCGTGAAGCGTAACATTTTCTGCTAAAATTTGGACGCTGAGTCGACTGGAATGAGTCTCCATGTCCCTGGTCCGAGGAGTATCCAACCCCTGGGAAAGAATTTGTAGCGTATCACCATCCACTTTCTCGTATGCGCAAATAAAGTTTTCTATCTCTATTTTTCCCTCTTCTCTTACCTAGCTAGCGCCAGCTATGTGTGAGACCTAATCCTCTATCGCAACTTTTAACACAATTTAATATGTTATGTAGTAATAATAACGTGATATAGTTGGCGACTCAGTCATGAAATGTTCGTACTACCTACTATAACTTGATAAGTAGTTCATTCATTCTGGAGTGAAGTTGCCAAGCTCGATTAACGTGGATCTATATCTGGACTATAGACCCAGGACTCAATTAATTTTGTGTCTCTTTGATGTCAGAATTACTCATCCTCATAACGTTCAGTTGTATTCCGTGAATGCGTCGCTCTCTCCATTTAGCTCACTAATAGTGATTATTCGAGTATTCCTCGCTGGTAACTACTTTGTTATCCACCGGCATTGACACGAACTTCATACGTTTGACTCACCTTCGCGGCTAGCGGACTGAAAACTGTGACATTAACCCAAAGATCAGGATCGTCCCTCAAAGGGACACAGGGTAAAGATGGTATTCTTGTTGCTGATGGCGTCAGAGGAGGCCGCGGGGTTAGTCGTGGCGTAAAGTAGATGTCGGCGGCGAACCGTGAAGGGGAAGACATGTGACGAGTTAGGATCTTCAAAGCTCTGTTGTGTTCGGATTAGGTACATCCCCAGACATATATGTGTGCGTAGCCCGCCAGGCCCGCACAGGTTAATTCTCCTTTTGAAGCCCTCAACTCAAGCGAAACTGTCCGAGCTTGGACTTCACAAAGGGACTCCGTTTAAAAAAGTACTTTTTCAGGGGTCCCAAACCCCTTTTCACCAACCCTTCGGCCGCGAATGTCCCTGGCTTAACAGCGAGCATTTTATTTTTATTTAATACTCGCGCGATACTTTCAATGTGGGTTTTGGGCAGATGATCCCCTGAAAGTCCTTTGACACGCCCTGGATCCTCTCGCGCTCCACCCACAGGTAACAAACAAACAACGAACACTATACCTTCTCCGAATAACCCGAACTCGAGCGGAACCTGTGATGGGCTTAGGTTTTCTCATTCGCTCCGTTCTCTTCAGCGAATTCCAATGATGATTATCTCGTATATCGGACTTTGTGGTCGTGAGGGGTGGTGTGGATGTTTTACCACTCCCCTCGATTACTGTACATTGAACCAATATCTTTGATTCCCATTGTGAATAAAAATTCAAAATCCGAACCAAACACTCAAAATTTTTTTGGTTTCAACATTTTAGTTATTTCAACAATGTTTTCATGCCAGAGGTCAACCTGTCTGATTGGCCCCAAAATTGGACAGTTTACATTTCATGATGTCTAGATAAAAACGCTGCAAATTCATTCACACGGGTTGGTTATTTCTCTGACCAGGCACTTGGAGAATCATTTCTTCAAAATGGGGGAAATGGGAAAAACAGTGGGTGTGGCGGGTCCCGGACCCATTCCAATCGATTCAGGGTCCAAAATCAGTAGAAAATGATGCCCCACATGCCTTGATACCAGAAATCTCGAAAAAACATTGTCAAAATGAGTAGGTATAAAGATACCCATTTTGACCAATAATTTCATCCGGGGGGTGCCAATTGCTCTGGGACCCATTCAATTGTATTCAGCTTCCAAAATTTAGTGAAAAATAATACCCCACACCCTACCCCCACAAATTTGTTCCAATCGTACTGAAACGTTTCAACGTTTCAAGGACCAACTAGAGCATAGAGGATCTCAAATATCATATTTGCGCACCCCGCGCAACTGCGCAACTATACGCAAGTTACACCTACTTCTTATTCTAGGTGGGAGCCGTAATTGCATATTTTGAATCTACCCAAAATTTCATGATAATACGGTCCCTCAACCAATTTTGGTTGGTTATTCCTTGAATAATCAAGCTATGGTTTTTTGATTTCGCGAAACCGGTTCAGTGAGCGCGCAAGTTTCCGCAACCCCATTAGCAGATGATGGTGAACTCCAATGGGTGGCATTTGAAGTTTCATTGTTATTCAACGCAGATTCACGAGACTATCCGTTTCTTGATTCGACTCAATTCGTGTTGAATAATGACCAAAATGTTATTTTATGTGCAGATGCACGCCAAAAAAGAGGATTATTTCACGTGTAATAAACAAGTTTCAACAAGGTTATTATTTCTCAAAAATTGAGGCGAAGCATAAAACGGATATCATTTCAGCGTTGAAAAACATTGAAAATTCATGTGCCACACATTAGAGTTCACCATCATCCACAGGTTGCCCAAAAAAAAAAAAAAAAAAAAAAAAAAAAAAAAAAACGCTGCGAATTCTTTCACATGGCGACATTTTATGGTTATTCCTCAGACCAGGCGCATGGAGACTCATTTCTTCAACATGGGGAATCGGGGGAACCAGTGGGTATGACGGGTCCTGGACCAATTCCAATCGATTCAGCGTCAAAAATTTAGTGGAAAATGATACCCCACACCCCTAGGTACCTGAAATCTTTTTTATTTATTTATTTATAGCACGGACCCAAGGTCCAATTAACAAGAATATAAATATAATTAAATGAAAACAAAGGTAAAATGGCTGGGTACAACACCTAACAGGATAGCAAACATAAAACCATTGACAATCATTTAGCAGAGAGGACTTCAACAGCTCGCGCCCTGAAAGAGTGCAGAGAGTCCGAGAAGAGATCGCAGGCAGCCTCTTGTAAAATCAAATTTGCCTGACGAGGAAGACGGAGAAACAGACGGTCCCTGAGGTAATTTGTCTGTGCAAATGGAACGAAGAAAACATTGTGCGAACGAGAGAAAAATTGAGGCACGTTGAGGGAGATCATTTGCAGAAGAGGAGGACAATCGATGGCTCCATTCATCAACTTATGGAAGAAGCGTTGATCGGCCACAGCACGACTATTGACCAACGGGGTAAGACGGCAGACACGTAGGATTGAGCCATAGTCGAGATCATGCCACGGGATACCCATCTTGAAAGCAACGTATCGAAGGAAGATGTGCTGTACAGTCTCAATCTGGTGGGCGTAGGTGGCGTTGTATGGCGACCACACGACGGACGAATACTCCAGGAGAGGACGGACAAGCGAGCAATACAGCGTCGTAATGGCCTTGACATCACTGAATTCGCGGGTGTTACGCTTTATGAAACCCAGTACCCTCCGAGCACGGCCAGTAACTGCGTCAATGTGTTCGCCAAAATTTAACTGTTGATCCAACAAGACTCCCAGATCACGCGTAACTTGCAAGCGATGGAGAGAAGTGCCAAGAATGGAATAGTTGAAAATGAAAGGGTCTTGCAGGCGAGAAAACCAACTGACCGAGCACTTTAATGGGTTAAGCTGCAGACAATGGACGCCACACCACTCCACGAAGTCATTGAGGGCGGACTGAAGGATCTCACAACCAGCAGCTGATGTTACACGGGTAAAAATCTTAAGGTCGTCTGCAAACATCAGGAAGGAAACATCAGGGAAAATCCGGCAGAGCGAACCACAGAAAACTATGAACAGCAAGGGCCCAATATGTGACCCCTGAGGCACACCCGAAGAGGCAGGGAAAGGCTGAGAGGCGACGCCCCTTATCCTCACCAACATCGAGCGATCCACTAGATAATCGGCGACCCATTGGATAAAAGAGCCATGAACACCAAGAGAGCGCAGACAAGCGATGAGGTGGCTGTGGGAAACTCTATCAAACGCCTTGGAAAAGTCCTTAGAGACCGAGTCAACCTGCTTACCCACTGAGAAAGCGCTGAGAATATATTCCTGATACAGAAGGAGGTTGGTCGTGGTGGAGCGTCCCTTGACAAAACCATGCTGCTCAGCAGGAATGGACGGTGACAGAAGAAGAGTAATGATTCCAACCACCAGCTTCTCAAACAGCTTAGGGATTGTCGACAGAGATGAAATGCCACGATAATTTGGCGCAGCAGACTTATCTCCAGACTTATGAATAGGGGTCACTAATGCAACCTTCCAGGCAAGCGGAAATATCCCCTCAGAGGGCGAACGATTGAAAAGGACAGTCAGTGGGGCAGCGAGAGCAACCGCACAATGCTTAAGGAGTACAGGGGGACACCGTCAGGTCCAAGGCCCTTACTTACATCCAACTCACGCAGACCATCCAAGACTTGCTCAAAATAAATTGCAAACCTTCCCACATCAACAATGTCCTCTGGGGGGAAACACACAGGCTGCTGACAAGGTGGGAGAAAAGTAGAGGAGAAATGCTTGGCAAAAAGTTCAACCACCTCCTGGGGTGCAGATGCAGACTGGTCACCGAGGCTCACGCTCTCCGGAATGTCATTGCCGCCGTCCCTGAAGTTCACGTAGTTCCAGAAAAATTTCACGTCCGTAGTGATGGATTGCTGTACACACTCCAGGTAACGCCTGTAGTCTATCCTCGAGAGACATTTAGCTCTTCTTCGCAAGACCGAAAACAGCCTATAGTCTTCCTCAGAACCACAACACTTGAAACGAGTATGCGCAAAGTTCTTCGCCCTCAGGGATAATGCACTCCCCACAACTGCGTCTGCTGCAAACCATGATATCAGGCGTGCAAAGAGGGTTTAGCAGCTCAAAGAAAGTCAGGCGCAAGGAATCGGAGACTGCTCAAAGCGAACCACAAACGGAGACGGAGCGGAGATGGAACAGGCAGAAGTCAGAGTGGGAGAGTTCAACGAAGAGGGGAGAGCGAACGAGTGGCACGAGGGAGAGGGAGCGATCTCGCGAATCAGTTGAAAAATAAGCTTTCAAAACTCACCAGATAGTAGTACTGCACGAATACAAGAGAGTACTAAAGATCAAAGATTGAGCGCGAAGTGTCCCAGTTTTCAGGCGAAAACGAGGAGGGAGAAGATGAGAATATTCAAGAGAAGAACGGAACACCGAAGCAGGATGCGTACTCAAGGCTTTACGCGACTTAACGCGACTAAATCTGGAAAACACATATACGAAATGGGTAGATAGATACCAATTTTGACCCATAACTTCTTCTGGTGGGTGCCAATCGTTGTAGGACTCACTTCATTGGATTCAGCGTCCGAAGTGTAGTGGAAAATAATTCCCCACACGCCTAGATTACCAAAAATCTCGAAAATCCATTTTTCGAAATACACATTTTGAACCCTACCCCTCCAAAATTTGGTCCGATCGGGCTGAAAAGTTTCGAGGACTGACCCAAATTTCAGATTTTTAGAAAATCTTATACTACCATAGGCATGGACGGCGTATGGCGGACGGGCATTTGGCTTTTTTGATCCAGACACCTTGAAACGTCCAGAAAAAATGTTTTGGGCCGAATCGGAGAGGATGACCTTTTGCGTGAAAACAAAATTGGTTGAGAGATCAGAATTTCATAGTTTTGATAGAATCCGAACACCCTTGGACACCCTGTAACCATCTATTTCGTTTATAAACATGTTCGCTGTGACTGTGTAGGTACGTCACTCTTACATACTATTTCAGTGTTGCTATCCATACATTTTATTATCAGGTCTTATCCTCTCATTTTGATCTACATACTCACTTTGAAGCCAGCTCCCTCTTATTCTACCTGCGCTCTGCGAAGTCTCTGGGTTAGTTGGCTATCGTCTGCCGTGAACCGGTCCCAGGTTAAATCCAAACTGGCATAGCTTTATGACCACGAAATCATTAAATATCATAGAGAACTTAGAAAAAGCGCTAAATCAACATTGAACCGAGCGGCTGAACATTAAAACAATCAATCTTCTTCAATGAGTCTAATCACAAAGTTTGGATGCAAGAAAATGAGCTCGATTAAGGCAAAAGTTTTGTAAATTATTCCAATTATGACGATGAACTCGAGAACGAGGGGACTACCTATTTTAAATGAGCTGTGTTATAAAAATCCCTTCCATCTTGAAGGAGTGCTGGAATCCCGCTCATTCTCTCTCTCCTTGAAGTTAAGCTCATGAATATTGTGGAAAATATGCAGAAAGTTTGGCACTATCTCCGACCATTATAATGTTTTCCAAGTCCCAGGGCCGGCAATGACTTGGCTAAGTTACTCTCCTCCCATCTTATAAAGTTTTGCCCGTCCCTCGGAAACGAAAGCGACCGTTCCTCCGGGTCCATCGTTTTCATTCCCTGCACTTCTACGGTGGGTGGGGTGACACCACCAGCAACCTTTAATAAATCATATTAGCTCGAAAAAGAAAAAAAAAATCAAGTTTGGGCTTATCTTCAGCAAAAATAACTGCCTTTCCCTCGCCTCTCCTTTGTCGGAACGGGGAAATGGAACTAATTTCTAACGTTAACATCCCGCAAGGCTGAGTAATAGGGAATGACACTGTGCCAGAAATGTTTTATTAAACAGCCAAAAATCAAAAGTTTGAGGCCTATAAAATCATATGTGGCTAATCAACCTTTAAAAAAAATTAAATAAAATAGCAGCGAAATGAAATTTAAATTGGACGGTGTTCTAATCTTCCCGCTCACTGACCCTACTTGATAAAACTCCCAGAACGAACTTTAAATCGGCATCCCAGCAAAAACATGATGCCACTACTTCTAAAGCGTTTTTAATTGTAGGTTAGGTTTAGACCCGAATTCGGGCCCATTGGGCTGAAAAGTTTCAAAACATACTAGAGCCGGGAAAAGGTCCCTGACCAAAACTTATGATTTTTTGAAATATTTTTATTGCATTTTTACGTCAAATTGGAGGTTTTCCATTTCAAATTGGAGGTTTTACACATCAAATTGGAGGTTTTACACATCAATTTGGAAGTTTTACTATTCAAATGGGAGGTGGACGGAAAAAGGTCGTTTCGCAATAATTTTAAATGCTGCAAGGCTAGCCCTCGTAGAAGGCGGAACCACCCGGTGATTTTGAATATACCTACTCCGTGCAACACAACATGACGACGACATTTCATCCGTCCCTTTGCCATTCTTTTGAAGGTGCCTGTTGATTCGCCTAATTCTATAGCTGTTTGGTACTGTTATCTAGTTGACTTGTCATTGCATGGTTGTATATTCACTATCAACGGGAAATATGAGATAGTGGAACGCGCGTGATTCGACTCATGATCAGCGCCAAGACGTTTTGTTCGGCGCTGCATTGTTCTCCTACGGTGCGATAAAAGGACTTATCAGTACGCAACTGATCGTTATCATCATCGGAGGCCTCCTGCACTCTCGAATCGTTCTATATAAACGCGAGTGCCAAATCTATCGTTCTCAATTATTTAGTGAATATCGGTCATCGTTCTGAGGATACGACCAACTTCTGGATACGTCCGAGGAGCCAGAACCTACTGAATTCAGGATACGTCCATGAAAACATGTTTATTCTCTGGAGCACTAAACCGATAACAACCAACAACATCATCAAGGTCAGATCATTTCATTTTGTTCTTCTCATCGTCATCCATACTGCAGCGAGATTCAACGTTTCCCGTACACGCTTCCACTTTCCATAATTTCTCTCGAACTATTATGAATACCTTCGGCCACAGGAGTAGCCGCAGCACCCTTTTGCCTAATATCCTTGTTGGATAGCTTTGAAACAAGGAGTGGCTGGTCCATGTTTCTTATTTCAATTTGATATTTTTGGTAGTAGTCCCAATAGCTTATACTGCTGATAGTGGAACGCGCGTGATTCGACTCTGATCGGCGCCAAGACGTTTTGTTCGGCGCTGCATTGTTCTCCTACGATGCGATAAAATATCAAATTGAAATAAGAAACATGGACCAGCCACTCCTTGTTTCGAAGCTATCCAACAAGGATATTAGGCAAAAGGGTGCTGCGGCTACTCCTGTGAAGCTGGTTCCAGAGTTGTGTTTCCTCACAGGAGTGACTGATCGAATGAGGGCCAATCGGTCCTTGATGACAGGATGTAAACGGATACAGAATTTATGAACACAGCGATCAGCGAGATGAACACGTTGAAGGAGAGAACAGAGTCGAAGATCTTATAACCACTGGATTTAAGTTCATTGACGCCCTGAAGGCAAATCGCACCATGCCAGAGGAACAAGTTGATCAGTTGATCGACAAAATTAACATAATAACCTCAGTCATGTCTGGAAAACTGCCAATCGATGCTCCACCCACAGCTCAACAACCAGTTCTTGATCAAAATGGTTCTGCTGCAGTTCTATCGGCCCACCAATTCATGACCACGATGTTGGCCAGCGTTCCGATCTATTCAGGAAATTTGACAAAATTTTGCAATTTCAAGCAGCTTTTTGATAGAGCTGTTCACGACGTTCCGCACTTGCCAGAAGACTTGGAACCTGGACATAAATGTTGTCGACAACACCACCACCCACTGCAACTGCACACAATGGCTTACCGCTACAACCAAACCAAGGAGTAGGGATGGGTATCGGATTGATAAACATCGATGTTTACTTCTTTGGAGGTGAACCTCCACATCGATCCATGCGGCCCAGTGGTCAACGTACCATACCGTCAGCTCATCGGAAGTCTCACCTATCTCGCTGTCACGACCCGACCTGATATAGCATTCGCTGTTTCAATTCAATATCAACCACGTGATATACGGTTGTGAAAAAACGTTAAAAGTTATTTTTTTTAAATTTGTTCCTATCTTGAAGTGTGAACTTGAAAGATGTAACCTGTGTAATACTATTCTGTAAAAAATTGCTCTTGTAAAGAAATTGTACTTCTTGCAGACTTTAGCTTCTGAAATTGACTGTGTAAATTCCATAGAATAATTTTGTTATTTGTGGGAGTAACAAAGTGGGGGGATATTAGAATGGTTAGCATCCTTTCGCTCTCTGAAGACTAGATAGGTAGGGATATCTCCCTCACTCCCTCTCTTTCCTGAATAAAACAGTTCCATGTGAGATGACAATGTGAGCGGATGGCAGTGCCTCCAAATCTTTATTTCTCCCTCACTAATCCGCTTTAACTAATTGCAAAGCTAATAAAACTCGAGGGAAGACGAGCAGTATGAGCTATCGGGACTACTACCGCCAAAAATATCAAATTGAAATAGGAAACATGGACCAGCCGCTCCTTGTTTCGAAGCCGTCCAACAAGCATATTAGGATATACATCGATGTTTACTTTTCGATGTTTTTTCAACTTCAAACATAGATGTGTAAAAAAAATCGTATGAAAAACACCGAAGTTTTTAACAAAAATTGTTACGATTTTACGATGTTTACTTTTCGATGTTTTTTCAACTTCAAACATAGATGTGTAAAAAAAATCGTATGAAAAACACCGAAGTTTTTAACAAAAATTGTTACGATTTTACGAGGTGATAGTAAGCACTTGATAGCAAGTGCATGTACATGTAAAGATCCACGCCCATCCTGTAGGCTACTCGACCATCGGTCGTTCGACTTCGGACCTTGTTGTGGCACTTACAAGTGAGAAGAAGATTACTAGGGTTCGTAAGTCAGTTGTGGTCGGTCCTCCAAAGTATTGTACATAGCGGTATTGTCGAGTTGTGTTCGTCTGTTCGTCAACTTGGTTTTCGATTTTCAATAAATTAGTTGAGCATCGAGCCATTTCGTGTTTCGGTTCGTGAACTCCTATTCCAGTCTTACAAATCGAAAACTCGTTTCCAACTTTCTCGACGATACGCGTGAAATTCCTCGTCACTGCCGTTGCCAGTGAAGACAACAAATCCACTGTCTTCCTAATCAAACGTTTGCAGTTTGTTGGCGAAGAAGAAATCTATATATTTCCGCCAGACAAGTGTGCGATCGGCAAGCATCCGGAACTCGCCAAGAACACGATCATCAGGAGCGCATTAAAATCAATTAGATTGAGAGGGCAGTTCCGGAACCTCACCATCACACTTACATACATAGGAAACTTTTTTGGTTGTCTACTCCTTGGAATCTGAGTGGGATTCAGATACCTAGGTACCTACCTAATAGACATAGGCATAGAGGAACGCCCACTTCTGACGGTTGCCACCCTTCTGGATCCCAGATGTAAAGCGCTTTACTTCGTCAATCCCGCAACCGCGACAAAAGTCATCAATGAAGTGAAGACTCAGTTGAGAATTGCCGAATCCTCAAAGACTGACTCTCAGTCCTCTTTAGAGTCACAATCAGAAAACCACCAAGGTATGAACGCACTCGAGCAAGCTCCTGTACCTACATGACGTACCCATATTTGAAGTTTCACGATCAACTCCATGGGCTCAGTATCTTCTCAATAATAATAATTTGATTATGTCTTCGTTTTCAGATGATGATTAAACTTAATACTTGTATGTACTGTAACCCGTCGTTTTTACTTAACGGGCTAGGGATCCTAAAACTGACCTAGGTGAATATATAGTGGGAAATTAAAGGCTTTTACTTACCGTCAGAAATGTCTGCAAACGGTAGGTCAAGGACGTCAAGTACACCTGAAGAGTATTCTAGGTTGTCCAAAGATGTACACCAGAATTTACCAAGCTCTGAGGAATGGGGTTTCGTGATCGAAAGGCCAAAGATTCAATAATGACTTATAATAAACGCAAATTGACAGAAATACAAAATATGGAATGTCTCGGCCGAGTAGGATATTGACTTATACGTAACTTAATTATTGGTTAGGCAAAGGTGAAGGGCTGAAGGCCAAATGAATTTACGGGTAGCTGAAGGCTCAAGGGTGTTGAACTGAACAACCGGTAAGAGTGAAAGTAACTTATTAGTGTCCTCCCCTAATCCCTTTCTCCTTCTCTCAACATACGACAGACAAAATGCAAAATAATATACACCCCTGTTGACGCGACCAATCCGCTTGCGAGGTTTTCACACCTTCCCGTCACAGCTGATTCTCTCAGGCAGGGGACGGGGGAGGGGGTCTGATCCTTACCCCACCCCGCGCGCCGAAGTTTCTTGGCGGGGGGGATCTATCTCGGTCATTCTGCCGCCCCACTTACACTCCTCCGATCTTTGGAGTATGAGGTTCGTACCACTGATCGGCAGCCTTCCCATCCACTTCCTTCCCTCCTCCTACCCCGTTGCCGCGCGCGGACCGTTGACCAATCCATGAGGTCCCCTTCGCCAGCTGATCGGCATGGCTGAGGGGGAGGGGGCTCGATCTTACCCCCCGCCGAAGTTTCTTGGCGGGCTCTGGATTCTGCCGCTCCCTTACCTCCTCCGATCTTGGGATGAGTCTCTCGCATTGTCGGGGTGACTGTCGAGGGCCGTTGTTGTGGCCATCGTTCGTACAAGTTTACAAGGGTACAGGTTGGTGGGTGGTCCTTCTCGTGTCCGGCGCGGGGCAGGGTCCGTGGGCCGCAGGTTCCGGCATTTCCTCTCGCAGCGGTACGTGTGGGGCGGGCAGACGGAGCCACAGGAACGTCCCCACACCGTCGAGAGCATGATGGCGCTGATGTGCCAAGGGTGGTGCGATGGGGCGAGATGTGTCTTCCGCTGGTCTTATCTTCTACTTCCCTACTATGCTGTGAAACATACAAACCGGCCCTTTCTTTAGTCTCCTCTCACACTCCAACTCACACATTTTACATTAATCGACGGCTCATTCATCATGTAGACAACTTCTTTCCTTGCACAAAGCCAGACACTGAACAACAAACCCTAGATTTTGCTGCCATTACAAAGGGAAAAAGAAAAGGGGGGGGGGGGACCAAGGGAGTCCTGTCCCGACCCATGAGGCACGGTCACTAGTAAAACAAGGTAAGTACTTGTGTTGTGCATTTTATTTCCAGATCGGGGTTGTTCTACAGGTAAGACATTCGAAATACGAGTATACAACAAAACTTGACAAACTTTTCTCCGTAACTACTTCATCCCGTTCTAGGAGTTGACATCTTTCCCGCGTGGAGCTGCGCGTAGTCGATCGTCCGGCGCCTTGGTCTTAATCCGTATGGACTGGACGCCGTCCTAGTCGGAATCGGGATTCGACTGGAAGATCTTCCAGGGCCCTGGGCCCTAGGTTCGGGATTTTCTTCGGTCAGTACTGGTTCCGGCCATTCAAGGGGGTCCAACAACCATGTCTCTCCGCTATCTTTGCTAGGTGGAGGGGCAGGGCTCTCGGGTGGGCGCGATTCTTCCGCTACGTCGGGGGTGACGGCGTCGTCTGGCACGCTGTTGGTAAACGCTGGCTTGAGCCTGCTGAGGTGGTAACGCGTGGTCTTCCCCAGGACATCCTGGACCTCGTAATTGACATCGGTCAGTTTGCGGGTCACACGGAGCGGTCCTTTCCAGGGGCTCCAGAACTTCTTCACTGTGCCTGGTGGGGCGACGAGCTGCTGGGCATATACTTGTTGGCCTATCTGGAACTCCCGAGAGTGGCGTCGCTTGTTGATTGCCTGCTCACGGGTGTGCCAGGCGCGCCTCAACTGTCGCTCGGCTTCCAAGCGGACTCGCACCATTTCTTGGTGTTGATCCTTCAAGGGCGATGTTGCTTCCCGTTTTATGCTGATTTCGGTTAGGTGCGGCATTCTCAGCTCTCGTCCGAAAACCAGGTGATTTGGCGAATAGCCCGTACTACAGTGGGGGAGGCTGCGGTAGGCAGCTAGTGCCAAAGGCAAGGCGGCTTCCCAGTCCCAGGTTTTGCGTCTCAGTTTCGCCACCAGGTTTGCCAGGGTGCGATGGAATCGCTCACATACTCCGTTGGCCTGTGGATGGTAAGCGGAGGTGTGGACGTGGCGTATCTTCCAGGTGTCGCAGAGCTCCTTGGCTCGCAGAGATGAAGGCGGCGCCTCGGTCAGAGACGAGCCTCTCAGGTGCACCATGGGTTGGTAGGTACTTCGTGGTCAATACGCGAGCGGTTGTTACTGCTGTGCAATCTGTGGTGACATAAGCCTCTGCGTACTTGGAGAACTGATCGATTACCGTCAGGATGTATTTGGTACCTCCTCGACCAGGTAGAGGCCCAACAAAGTCAATACCGACAATTTGACCAATTCGGGTCGGTATGTCGGGTTTTTGGATTGGTGGTGTCAGATTTGGGGGAGTGTTCCTCTCCTGGCACTCCTGGCATTTCTGGACGAACTCTCGGACGTCACGTACCATCTTCTTCCAGTACCCGTACCGTCTTGCGACTCGGGTGGTTGTTTCTATGCCAGGGTGCCCGGCCCACTAATGTTGATGACAATTGGTCAGGAACCAGCGCCGCATGGTGGATGGAATCAGTGGCACCATGATCCGCTGGCCATCCACATCGACCTCCTTCCTCCAGACTCCTTCCTCCTTCTTTAGTTGATGCTTCTCTGGGTCAACAGTCAGGGTGGGGATCCAGGGGTCCAAGGATTGGGCTGCCATCAGAAGTTCCTTTGGCATACTTAATATGATGGCGCCAACGGGAACACGGCTCAGGCCTTCGACATGGGCCATCTGCGATCCGGGGCGGTACTGTGCCTCATACTCGTACTCCGTCAGCCGGAGGATCCATCGTCCGATGCGCGAAGTTGGATCGCGTAGATTCATGGCTGCCGTGAGTGCTGCGTGGTCGGTCCTCAGAACAAACTTCTTCCCGAGCAGGAATGGCTGGAAATGTGTTACGCCCCAGACTACAGCAAGGAGCTCACGCTCGGTGGTGGAGTAATGTGTCTCAGCATCGTTGAGGGCGCGACTTGCGTAAGCGACCGGCCGCTCCTGCCCCTGATGTTCCTGGGCTAGTACTGCTCCCATGGCGGTTCCTGATGCGTCCGTGGACAGGATAAATGGCTTGTCAAAGTCCGGATAGGTGAGCACGGGTTGGGTCATGAGTGCTTGCTTGAGTCGGTCAAACGCACTCTGCTGCTCTTCACCCCAGCCGTACTCCCGGTTTTTCCTCAAGAGTTTGGTGAGAGGGGCGCTCATTTCCGAGTAGTGCTCGATGAAACGGCGGTAAAACCCGGCCAGTCCCAAGAAGGATCGGAGCTCGCGAACGCTCGTCGGCGGAGGGTATTCTCCTATGGCTTTGACCTTTTCCGACTCCATGTCGATTCCTTCTGACGTGATAACATGGCCCAGGTAGTTGACGCGAGACCTCAGGAACGAGCACTTCTTAAGATTAAGGCGGAATCCAGTCTCTTCAAATCTCTCCAGAACGGCTCGCAAGATGTTAACATGTGACTGCAGATCCTCAGTGAAGATGATGACATCGTCGAGGTATATGAGACAACCGTCACCCAGCAGTCCGTCGAGTACGTCATTCATGGCGGCTTGGAAGGTTGCCGGGGCATTTTTAAGCCCGAAGGGCATGCGCACATACTCAAAGTGACGATTGAGTGCCGTGAACGCGGTCTTTTCCCTTGACTCGGGACTGACGGGTATCTGGTGATATCCCATAGTCAGGTCCAGGGTCGTAAAGATCTTACTACGACCCATCATGGCCAGGGTTTCCTGCAGACGAGGGATGGGGTACTTGTTACCCTTTGTCTTGGCATTTATTTCCCGATAATCAATGCAGAATCGGTACTGCTGTGGCTCACCGGGAGGGGTCTTCTTCTTGGCGATGACTACTGGAGCGTTCCAGGGGCTTTTGGATGGCACGATGACACCGTTGGCCAGCAAGGAGTGGACTTGGTCTTCCACGAAGCCTCTCAGGGCATGCGCCACTGGATAGGGCTTTCTGGCCGTGGGGCTTGCGCTTCCGGTGTCAATGTCGTGAGCCACCTGCAGGGAGCAACCGTCCCTCCCGGGCTTCTCGAAGAGATGCAGCTTCTGCGTCAGGCAGTCTTTGACCAATTGGTAGTCGGGTCCTGCCAGATGAGTCAGATGCTGATGCACCTGGTACTCCAATTCAGAGGTTGAAGGAGGATTGTCCCAGATCTCAATTGGGAACTCTGCTACATCGGACATCGGAGGGTGTACCACCGGCTGCTTTCTGGGTGGTGTTGGTCAGTTGGCCTTGGTAGTTGTCGTCGACGCTAGGTTCGGAGGCTTTGGCAGATGTTGAAGCGGCTGTTGGCCCGCCCTGGCGGTTGTTGTTGGTGTCGGGTTTCGTGGCTTGAGCGGTTTTCTGGGCTTTTTGCGCCATCCTGTCGCCCTTTAGTTGACAGATGTGCCTGAGGAGGTCCGGGTCAGTGGCGACCACGCCAATGGAGATCATCTTCCCAGTGGCGGGTTCCTTCATTTCCACTACGCCGATATCCAGGCGTATGCCAAGGGGTAATTTCCTCAGGAGGTCCAGTCCGATCAGATCCAAGCCGGAGTCAGGTCGTCGGAAGACATAGAATGCGTGCGTAATCGTAACCGGACCAATGGTGGTACGTACCTCCTGGATCCCCAGCACGGGCAGTGGTTGTCCGTCGGCACCCCATAGCTCCATCGTTGTTGGGCGGATGTCAATGCCAGGCACAGGTCTTGATAGGACAGACACTGCAGCACCAGTATCCACGACCATTCGCCGGGATTCCTCCCCCAAGCCGGCGGTGATCAGTATCATGGGCCTCATGACACAATTCACAGCAGTCTGGTAGGCCACCAGCTCGTCTCCGCGGACTTCGACGATTGGCTCGTCCTCATTATTTGTCGTGAGATTGGCTTGGGTTTCCTGGGTCGTGCTGATGTTTCTGACCTGGTGCATTCGTGGATTTGAGATGGGCAGGGTCTTCTTCTTCTTAAAGCACTCAGCCTCCAGATGGTCACGTGATCCACAGAAATTGCAGAACAAGGCTGCGTAGAGTCCGTGGGGACAACTCACTGGAAAGTGGGAAAGATCACCACAGTACATGCAGGGCAGCACCGGGACGGTCGGTGGTAACTTCCTCGGCACCGGTATCAGCTGGTGATCGCTGAACGTGGCAGGGGTGTTTGGGTAACGAGGTGGGCTTCTGGTTTTTCGCAGGCAGTTTGTTGCAAAATGCCCTGGTTCTCCGCAGGAGTAGCATTTCTTGGGCTCCGAAGGTCTTGATCCGCTGACAGCAGTTATGTCCCATCAAGCGTCATTGTCCTGCTTCGCTCTCGTTACGTCCTCCCATCCCTCAGCCCGCTCCACTGCATCCTCCAAGGTGTCCGGAGGGTTACCCTGTAAGTAGAGATGGAGTTCTTTCGGTTGTCCGCAGACAAAAGCGCTGAGTGCCTTTCGTCTTGTCCATTCCCGACGTTGAGCATCGTTCAGGTTGGGTTCAGTTCGGACAGCCGATCATGCCATGGCCAGAAGTCGTTCTGCGAACCGTCGGATGGACTCGTCGGGGTTGTCGGGTTTCTCTGGGTTGTCCAGAGTCGTATGGTCGCCTTCTTGGGACTTTCCTCGCCATACCATGCCAGTCGGCATGACGGGGGATTTTCAGTTCATATAAGGGCCCACTAGTTCGGGAGAGGAATTGGCTGATCTCCCAATTCCCGAGTTCTCACCCTGAAGGAACGACAATACACTGTTCCCTTCAGGTCACATCCACAACACTGGCTTCACAAGGGGGTTGATTTGCTCCGCTCCAGTTGCTCCACTTCGCTTCGCTCCACTCCATTCCGCCTCTTCCTCACGAGATTATGGCGAACAGGGAGCACAACTTCCTTTCACTTGAGTTCATACACAACTGACTCAGCAGCCTTTCCCCAGTCCACTCATCCAGTCGCCTTCCCCTCCTCCTACTCCCCAGGTTGCCTCCCGCCACCCCGTTGCCCGACCAATCCCATGAGGTCACCCCTTCTGCCCAGCTGATTCAGGCGCTTGGAGGGGGAGGGGGCTCGATCCTTACCCTGCCGCCGAAGTTTCTTGGCGGGGCTCTCGGATTCTGCCGCCCCCTTACAGTACTATATATGTTACTTAATAAAGATGTACATCTTAGATGACGTGGTTTTTCCCCCTTGATTTTGTCGATTCCCTACGTTTATCTTTTGTAGGGGATCGATTATCGACTTTAGAAGCCGATTATCAATTGTGGATGTCAGATTAATCGACACGATCGATTTTAACCGTCGATATCAATATCGATTTCAAAATTGATCTTGAAGGTCCGATATCCCATCCCTACTCCTGGCCTGATGACAAATTGGACTTATTCATTAATGCCGTCCTTGGGACAACGGTAACAACGCGATTCAACAACAAAAGCTACCGCGTAGATGACGTTGAATTTACTGGCAACCCAAACTCGACGTTCGAAATTTAAAGTCAAGGGAAGACGAGCTGTATAAGCTATTGGGGCTACGACCGCCAAAAATATCAAATGGAGATAAGAAACATGGACCAGCCGCTCCTTGTTTCAAAGCCGTCAAACAAGGATATATTTCAAGTCGATATCAATATCGATTTCAAAATCGATCTTGAGGCTCCAATATCCCATCCCTACTCCAGGCCTGATGACAAATTGGACTTATTCTTTAATGCCGTCCTTGGGACAACCGTAACAACGCGATTCAACAACAAAAGCATCTGCGTAGATGACGTTGAATTTACTGGCAACCCAAACTCGACGTTCGAAATTAAAAGTCAAGGGAAGACGAGCAGTATAAGCTACTGGGACTACTACCGCCAAAAATATCAAATGGAGATAAAAAACATGGACCAGCCGCTCGTTGTTTCAAGGCCGTCAAACAAGGATAAATTTCAAGTCGATATCAATATCGATTTCAAAATCGATCTTGAAGGTCCGATATCCCATCCCTACTCCTGGCCTGATGACAAATTGGACTTATTCTTTAGTGCCGTCCTTGGGACAACGGTAACAACGCGATTCAACAATAAAAGCTACGTTGAATATATTAATAATATATATATAAATATATATGACGTTGAATATACTGGCAACCCAAACTCAACGTTCGAAATTAAAAGTCAAGGGAAGACGAGCTGTATAAGCTATTGGGGCTACTACCGCCAAAAATATCAAATGGAGATAAGAAACATGGACCAGCCGCTCCTTGTTTCAAAGCCGTCAAACAAGGATAAATTTCAAGTCGATATCAATATCGATTTCAAAATCGATCTTGAAGGTCCGATATCCCATCCCTACTCCTGGCCTGATGACAAATTGGACTTATTCATTGGTGCCGTCCTTGGGACAACGGTAACAACGCGATTTAACAACAAAAGCTACCGCGTAGATGACGTTGAATATACTGGCAACCCAAACTCGACGTTCGAAATTAAAAGTCAAGGGAAGACGAGCTGTATAAGCTATTGGGGCTACTACCGCCAAAAATATCAAATGGAGATAAGAAACATGGACCAGCCGCTCATTGTTTCGAAGCCGTCCAACAAGGATATTATTCAAAAGGGTGTATCCAGATGTTGGTCATAACCTCAGAACGATGAGTTGATACAGTTAATTGAGAAAGAACTCAGTTTGTTGCAACTACATCCTCGCTCCTGGCCTGATGACAAATTGGACTTTTTCTTCAATGCCATCCTTGAGACAACGGTAACAACGCGATTCAACAACAAAAGCATCTGCGTAGATGACGTTGAATTTACTGGCAACCCAAACTCGACGTTCGAAATTAAAAGTCAAGGGAAGACGAGCAGTATAAGCTACTGGGACTACTACCGCCAAAAATATCAAATGGAGATAAAAAACATGGACCAGCCGCTCGTTGTTTCAAAGCCGTCAAACAAGGATAAATTTCAAGTCGATATCAATATCGATTTCAAAATCGATCTTGAAGGTCCGATATCCCATCCCTACTCCTGGCCTGATGACAAATTGGACTTATTCTTTAGTGCCGTCCTTGGGACAACGGTAACAACGCGATTCAACAATAAAAGCTACGTTGAATATATTAATAATATATATATAAATATATATGACGTTGAATATACTGGCAACCCAAACTCAACGTTCGAAATTAAAAGTCAAGGGAAGACGAGCTGTATAAGCTATTGGGGCTACTACCGCCAAAAATATCAAATGGAGATAAGAAACATGGACCAGCCGCTCATTGTTTCAAAGCCGTCAAACAAGGATAAATTTCAAGTCGATATCAATATCGATTTCAAAATCGATCTTGAAGGTCCGATATCCCATCCCTACTCCTGGCCTGATGACAAATTGGACTTATTCTTTAGTGCCGTCCTTGGGACAACGGTAACAACGCGATTCAACAATAAAAGCTACCGCGTAGATGACGTTGAATATACTGGCAACCCAAACTCGACATTCGAAATTAAAAGTCAAGGGAAGACGAGCTGTATAAGCTATTGGGGCTACTACCGCCAAAAATATCAAATGGAGATAAGAAACATGGACCAGCCGCTCGTTGTTTCAAAGCCGTCAAACAAGGATAAATTTCAAGTCGATATCAATATCGATTTCAAAATCGATCTTGAAGGTCCGATATCCCATCCCTACTCCTGGCCTGATGACAAATTGGACTTATTCTTTAGTGCCGTCCTTGGGACAACGGTAACAACGCGATTCAACAATAAAAGCTACGTTGAATATATTAATAATATATATATAAATATATATGACGTTGAATATACTGGCAACCCAAACTCGATGTTCGAAATTAAAAGTCAAGGGAAGACGAGCTGTATAAGCTATTGGGGCTACTACCGCCAAAAATATCAAATGGAGATAAGAAACATGGACCAGCCGCTCGTTGTTTCAAAGCCGTCAAACAAGGATAAATTTCAAGTCGATATCAATATCGATTTCAAAATCGATCTTGAAGGTCCGATATCCCATCCCTACTCCTGGCCTGATGACAAATTGGACTTATTCTTTAGTGCCGTCCTTGGGACAACGGTAACAACGCGATTCAACAATAAAAGCTACGTTGAATATATTAATAATATATATATAAATATATATGACGTTGAATATACTGGCAACCCAAACTCAACGTTCGAAATTAAAAGTCAAGGGAAGACGAGCTGTATAAGCTATTGGGGCTACTACCGCCAAAAATATCAAATGGAGATAAGAAACATGGACCAGCCGCTCCTTGTTTCAAAGCCGTCAAACAAGGATAAATTTCAAGTCGATATCAATATCGATTTCAAAATCGATCTTGAAGGTCCGATATCCCATCCCTACTCCTGGCCTGATGACAAATTGGACTTATTCATTAGTGCCGTCCTTGGACTGACCATTATGGCGGGTAATATGACTACTCTGACTGCAACCTAATCGTTTTATCCCCCTCTGAGAACCTGTTGTCTTTATAGAGTGATAATAAAAATCTGATCAGGTTTATTCAGCCCAATAAACGTCCCCCCCTTGTTTACCAGACCATTAGGGCGGGTAAATGAACTACTCTGACTGCAACCTAATCGTTTTATCCCCCCATGAGAACCTGTTGTCTATAGTGATAATAAAAATCTGGTCAGGTTTATTCACCCAATAAACGTCCCCCCCTTGTTTCCAGACCATTATGGCGGTAATATGAACTACTCTGACTGCAACCTAATCGTTTTTATCCCCCTCATGAGAACCTGTTGTCTTTATAGAGTGATAATAAAATCTGAGTCAGTTTGTAATCAGCCCAAAACGTCCCCCCCTTGTTTACCGACCATTATGGCGGGTAATATGAACTACTCTGACTGCAACCTAATCGTTTTTATCCCCCTCATGAGAACCTGTTTGTTTCATGAGTGTATAATAAATCTGGTCAGGTTTATTCAGCCCAATAACGTCCCCCCCTTGTTTACCAACCATTATGGCGGGTAATATGAACTACTCTGACTGCAACTAATGTTTTTATCCCACTTGAGAACCTGTTGTCTTTATAGAGTGATAATAAAAATCTGAGTCAGGTTTATTCAGCCCATAAACGTCCCCCCCTTGTTTACCAGACCTTATGGCGGGTAATATGAACTACTCTGACTGCAACTAATGTTTTTATCCCCCCATGAGAACCTGTTGTCTTTATAGAGTGATAATAAAAATCTGATTCAGGTTTATTCAGCCCAATAAACGTCCCCCCTTGTTTACCAGACCATTAGGGCGGTAATATGAACTACTCTGACTGCAACCTAATCGTTTTTATCCCCCTCATGAGAACCTTTGTCTTATAGATGATAATAAAAATCTAGTCAGGTTTATTCAGCCCAATAAACGTCCCCCCCTTGTTTACCGACCATTATGCGGTATATGAACTATCTGACTGCAACCTAATGTTTTTATCCCCCCATGAGAACCTGTTGTCTTATAAGTGATAATAAATCTGGTCAGGTTTGTAATAGCCCTAAACGTCCCCCCCTTGTTTACCAGACCATTATGGCGGGTAATATGAACTACCCTGACTGCAACCTAATGTTTTTATCCCCCCATGAGAACCTGTTGTCTTTTAGAGTGATAATAAAATCTGAGTCAGGTTTATTCAGCCCAAAACGTCCCCCCCTTGTTTACCAGACCATTATGGCGGGTAATATGAACTACTCTGACTGCACCTAATCGTTTTTATCCCCCTCATGAGAACCTGTTGTCTTTATAGAGTGATAATAAAAATCTGAGTCAGGTTTGTAATCACCCAATAAACGTCCCCCCCTGTTTACCAGACCATTATGGCGGGTAATATGAACTACTCTGACTGCAACTCTATTGTTTTTATCCCCCATAGAGAACCTGTTGTCTTTATAGAGTGATAATAAAAATCTGAGTCATTTTATTCAGCCCAATAAACGTCCCCCCCTTGTTTACCGACCATTATGGCGGGTATATGAACTACTCTGACTGCAACCTAATCGTTTTTATCCCCCCATGAGAACCTGTTGTCTTTAGAGTGATAATAAAAATCTGGTCAGGTTTGTAATCCCAAAAACGTCCCCCTTGTTTACCGACCATTATGGCGGGAATATGAACTACTCTGACTGCAACTAATTGTTTTATCCCCCCATGAGAACCTGTTGCTTTATAGAGTGATAATAAAAATCTGAGTCAGGTTGTAATCAGCCAAATAACGTCCCCCCCTTGTTTACCGACCATTAGGGGCGGGTAATATGAACTACTCTGACTGCACCCTAATCGTTTTTATCCCCCTCATGAGAACCTGTTTGTCTTATAGAGTGATATAAATCTGAGTCAGTTTGTAATCAGCCCAATAAACGTCCCCCCCTTGTTTACCAACCATTATGGCGGGTAATATGAACTACTCTGACTGCAACCTAATCGTTTTATCCCCCTCATGAGAACCTGTTGTCTTTATAGAGTGATAATAAAAATCTAGTCAGGTTTGTAATCAGCCCAATAAACGTCCCCCCCTTTTTACCAGACCTATGGCGGGTAATATGAACTACTCTGACTGCAACTAATGTTTTTATCCCCCCATGAGAACTGTTGTCTTTATAGTGATAATAAAAATCTGAGTCAGGTTTAATTCAGCCCAATAAACGTCCCCCCTTGTTTACCGACCATTATGGCGGGTAAATGAACTACTCTGACTGCAACTAATGTTTTTATCCCCCCATGAGAACCTGTTGTCTTATAAAGTGATAATAAAAATCTGAGTCAGGTTTGTAATCACCCCAATAAACGTCCCCCCCTTGTTTACCGACCATTATGGCGGTAATATGAACTACTCTGACTGCAACCTAATCGTTTTATCCCCTCATGAGAACCTGTTGTCTTATAGAGTGATAATAAAATCTGGTCAGGTTTTTCAGCCCAATAAACGTCCCCCCCTTGTTTACCAGACCATTATGGCGGGTAATATGAACTACTCTGACTGCAACTAATGTTTTTATCCCCCCATGAGAACCTGTTGTCTTTATAGAGTGATATAAAAATCTGAGTCAGTTTGTAATCAGCCCAATAAACTCCCCCCTTGTTTACCGACCATTATGGCGGGTAATATGAACTACTCTGACTGCAACCTAATCTTTTTTTATCCCTCATGAGAACCTGTTGTCTATAGAGTGATAATAAAAATCTGGTCAGGTTTATTCAGCACATAAACGTCCCCCCCTTGTTTACCAGACCATTATGGCGGGTAATATGAACTACTCTGACTGCAACCTAATCGTTTTTATCCCCCTCATGAGAACCTGTTGTCTTTATAGAGTGATAAAAAAATCTGAGTCAGGTTTGTAATCAGCCCAATAAACGTCCCCCCCTTGTTTACCGACCATTATGGCGGGTAAATGAACTACTCTGACTGCAACCTAATCGTTTTTATCCCCCTCATGGAACCTGTTGTCTTATAGAGTGATAATAAAAATCTGAGTCAGGTTTGTAATCGCCCAATAAACGTCCCCCCCTTGTTTCCGGACCATTATCGGGTAATTGAACTACTCTGACTGCAACCTAATCGTTTTTCCCCCTCATGAGAACCTGTTGTCTTATAGAGTGATATAAAAAATCTGAGTCAGGTTTATTCAGCCCAATAAACGTCCCCCCCTTGTTTACCAGACCATATGGCGGGTAATATGAACTACTCTGACTGCAACCTAATGTTTTTATCCCCTCATGAGAACCTGTTGTCTTTGATTGATAATAAAATCTGGTCAGTTTATTCAGCCCAATAAACGTCCCCCCTTGTTTACAACCATTATGGCGGGTAATATGAACACTCTGACTGCAACTATATCGTTTTTATCCCCCTCATGAAAACCTGTTGTCTTATAGAGTGATAATAAAAATCTGAGTCAGTTTGTAATCAGCCCAATAAAACGTCCCCCCCTTGTTTACCAGACCATTATGGCGGTAATATGAACTACTCTGACTGCAACCTAATCGTTTTTCATCCCCTCATGAGAACCTGTTTTCTTTATAGAGTGATAATAAAATCGGAGTCAGGTTTGTAATCAGCCCAATAAACGTCCCCCCCTTGTTTACCAGACCATTATGGCGGTAATATGAACTACTCGACTGCAACCTAATCGTTTTTATCCCTCATGAGAACCGTTGTCTTATAGAGTGATAATAAAAATCTGAGTCAGGTTTGTAATCGCCCATAAACGTCCCCCCCTTGTTTACCAGACCATTATGGCGGGTAATATGAACTACTCTGACTGCAACCTAACGTTTTATCCCCTCATGAGAACCTTTTGTCTTATAGAGTGATATAAAAATCTGAGTCAGGTTTGTATCACCCAATAAACGTCCCCCCTTGTTTACCAGACCATTATGGCGGTAATATGAACTACTCGGACTGCAACCTAATCGTTTTTATCCCCTCATGAGAACCTGTTGTCTTTATAGAGTGAATAATAAATCTGAGTCAGGTTTGTAATCAGCCCATAAACGTCCCCCCCTTGTTTACCAGACCATTATGGGGTAATATGAACTACTCTGACTGCAACCTAATCGTTTTTATCCCCTCATGAGACCTGTTGTCTTATAGAGTGATAATAAAATCTGAGTCAGGTTTGTAATCAGCCCAATAAACGTCCCCCCCTTGTTTACCAGACCATTATGGCGGGTAATATGAACTACTCTGACTGCAACCTAATCGTTTTTATCCCCCTCATGAGAACCTGTTGTCTTATAGAGTGATAATAAATCTGAGTCAGGTTTGTAATCAGCCCAATAAACGTCCCCCCCTTGTTTACCAACCTTATGGCGGGTAATATGAACTACTCTGACTGCAACCTAATCGTTTTTATCCCCTCATGAAACCTGTTGTCTTTATGAGTGATAATAAAAATCTGAGTCAGGTTTGTATCAGCCCAATAAACGTCCCCCCCTTGTTTACCAGACCATTATGGCGGGTAATATGACTACTCTGACTGCAACCTAATCGTTTTTATCCCCCTCATGAGACCTGTTGTCTTTATAGAGTGATAATAAAAATCTGAGTCAGGTTTGTAATCAGCCCAATAACGTCCCCCCCTTGTTTACCAGACCATATGGCGGGTATATGAACTATTCTGACTGCAACCTAATCGTTTTTATCCCCCTCATGAGAACCTGTTGTCTTTATGAGTGATATAAAAATCTGAGTCAGGTTTGTAATCAGCCCAATAAACGTCCCCCCTTGTTTACCAGACCATTATGGCGGGTAATATGAACTACTCTGACTGCAACCTAATCGTTTTATCCCCCTCATGAGAACCTGTTGTCTTTAGAGTGATATAAATATCTGAGTCAGGTTTAATCAGCCCAATAAACGTCCCCCCCTTGTTTACCAGACCATTATGGCGGGTAATATGAACTACTCTGACTGCAACCTAATCGTTTTTATCCCCTCATGAGAACCTGTTGTCTTTATAGAGTGATAATAAAAATCTGGTCAGGTTTGTAATCAGCCCAATAAACGTCCCCCCCTGTTTTTACCAGACCATTATGGCGGGTAATATGAACTACTCTGACTGCAACCTAATCGTTTTTATCCCCTCATGAGAACCTGTTGTCTTTATAGTGATAATAAAAATCTGAGTCAGGTTTGTAATCAGCCCAATAAACGTCCCCCCTTGTTTACCAGACCATTATGGCGGGTAATATAACTACTCTGACTGCACCCTATGTTTTTATCCCCTCATGAGAACCTTTTGTCTTATAGAGTGATAATAAAAATCTGAGTCAGGTTTGTAATCAGCCCAATAAACGTCCCCCTTGTTTACCAGACCATTATGGCGGGTAATATGAACTATCTGACTGCAACCTAATCGTTTTTATCCCCCTCATGAGAACCTGTTGTCTATGAGTGATATAAAAATCTGAGTCAGGTTTATCAGCCCATAAAAACGTCCCCCTTGTTTACCAGACCATTATGGCGGGTAATATGAACTACTCTGACTGCAACCTATCGTTTTTATCCCCTCATGAGAACCTGTTGTCTTTATATGATAATAAAAATCTGAGTCAGGTTTGTAATCAGCCCAATAAACGTCCCCCTTGTTTACCAGACCATATGGCGGGTATATGAATTACCTGACTGCAACCTAATCGTTTTTATCCCCCTCATGAGAACCTGTTGTCTCATGGATTGATAATAAAAATCTGAGTCAGGTTTGTAATCAGCCCAATAAACGTCCCCCCCTTGTTAACCAGACCATTATGGCGGGTAATATGAACTACTCTGACTGCAACCTAATCGTTTTTATCCCCCTCTGAGAACCTGTTGTCTTATAGAGTGATAATAAAAATCTGAGTCAGGTTTATCAGCCCAATAAACGTCCCCCCCTTGTTTACCAACCATTATGGCGGGTAATATACTACTCTGACTGCAACCTACGTTTTATCCCCTCATGAGAACCTGTTGTCTTTATAGAGTGATAAAAAAATCTGAGTCAGGTTTAATCAGCCAATACGTCCCCCCCTTGTTTACCAGACCATTATGGCGGGTAATATGAACTACTCTGACTGCTCAACCTAATCGTTTTTATCCCCTCATGAGAACCTGTTGTCTTATAGAGTGATAATAAAATCTGAGTCAGTTTTTGTAATCAGCCCAATAAACGTCCCCCCCTTGTTTACCAACCATTATGGCGGGTAATATGAACTACTCTGACTGCAACCTAATCGTTTTTATCCCCCTCATGAGAACCTGTTGTCTTATAGAGTGATAATAAAAATCTGATTCAGGTTTGTAATCAGCCCAATAAACGTCCCCCCCTTGTTTACCAGACCATTATGGCGGGTAATATGAACTACTCTGACTGCAACCTAATCGTTTTTATCCCCCTCATGAGAACCTGTTGTCTTTTAGAGTGATAATAAAAACTGAGTCAGGTTTGTAATCAGCCCATAAACGTCCCCCCCTTGTTTACCAGACCATTATGGGGTAATATGAACACTCTGACTGCAACCTAATCGTTTTTATCCCCTCATGAGAACCTGTTGTCTTATAGAGTGATAATAAAATCTGATCAGGTTTTGTAATCAGCCCAATAAACGTCCCCCCCTTGTTTACCAGACCATTATGGCGGGTAATATGAACTACTCTGACTGCAACCAACGTTTTTATCCCCCTCATGAGAACCTGTTGTCTTATAGAGTGATAATC
>CM034009.1:9057246-9092772 GCA_019603395.1 Cyrtorhinus lividipennis | reverse complement strand
TGTGGACAAAAGGTAACACGCGATTCAACAATAAAAGCTACGTTGAATTATTAAATATATATATATATATATATGACGTTGAATATACTGGCAACCCAAACTCAACGTTCGAAATTAAAAGTCAAGGGAAGACGAGCTGTATAAGCTATTGGGGCTACTACCGCCAAAAATATCAAATGGAGATAAGAAACATGGACCAGCCGCTCGTTGTTTCAAAGCCGTCAAACAAGGATATTAGGCAAATGGGTGTATCCAGAAGTTGGTCCTCCAGCTGGTCGTAACCTCAGAACGATGACCGATATTCACTTAATATTTGAGTTCGAATGATTTGCCACTTTCGTTTATATTCGAACGATTCGAGAGTGCAGGAGGCCTCCGATTATGATAGCTATCAGTTGCGTACTGGTAAGTCCTTTTATCGCACAGTAGGAGAACAATGCAGCGCCGAACAAAAGGTCTTGGCGCCAATCAGAGTCGAATCCGGGCAAGTTCACGCGCGTTCCACTATCTCATATTTCTCGTTGATAATGAATATAATAACAACCATGCAATGACCAGTCAACTAGATATCAGTACCAAACAGCTATAGAATTAGGCGAATCAACAGGCGCCGGTTGTGGGGGAAAGCCGCTCGGAGATGTAAATATTACGATTCTCTTTGAATGAAGCGTGAATTTCATCGAGTTTCTCTTTTCTGTTTCGCCGCAGAAATAATTTTATTGCTCGAGATTTCGTTGTCAAAAACCGCTGCGCGATGCGAGCTATAATCTCACGAGGGTCCTCCCCTGGAGTTTCTGGAACACCGGAGATTTCGAGTTCGTTCATGAGCCCCTTCTGCTCGGACGCGTTGAGACGAACATTGAGAGCATCATTTCTCTCCGAAGTTTTTGATTTCATTTTTGAGCTCCTCATTAGCATCGGAGAGCTTTTTGATGGATTTTTCCATCCCTTTCATTCTTGAAAGGACATCATCGAGCTTTTCCGAGTTAAATGCCGCAGAGTGCTCAAACGATTTAATTTTTGCGGAGATGGATTCAGCCGTTTAGAACCGTGGTCTCAAACGACGGAGCACTCGCATCCGGTATGAGCTACTTTCCTGCTGATCATTATCCTCCTCTTCCTCAGAGTCGGAAACTGGGATTTTCTGGAATGCCAATGACAGTAGAATAAAAGTGATCGTACCGCAACACATGACGTCATCGACGTTTTCAAGGTCAGCTGACGTCATTTTTCAAGATCAGTGGCGTCATTTTTCAAAGTCAGCTGACAGCTGATCAACGTTACGTTAACGTAACACTGTTTATATAAGCTGACGTCATTTGTCGACGTCATTTGTCATCGTCATTTGTTGACGTCATTGGAGTAAACACGTTACGTTCAGTAAACACAGTGTTACGTTAACGTAACGTTGATCAGCTGTCAGCTGACCTTGAAAAATGACGTCGACAATCTCGAAAAATGACGTCAGCTGACCTTGAAAAATGACGCCCACTGATCTTGAAAAATGACGTCAGCTGACCTTGAAAACGTCGATGACGTCATGTGTCGCGGTACAATCACATTTATTTTACTAATGACGGTTTATTATTTTTTTACAACCGGTCTCTCGCACGTCATGACAGCTTCTTTTGCCCAAGTTTTTAAAGTTTTTGATGGTTTTGACCCTCGTGCAGGTTGGATGATAGGTCTCTCGCACTGTTTACACTTCAGAGACCTCTTAGGCGACAAGTCCCGTCGCAGCGATTGCAGCTCATTCCGATAACGGATTACAATACAAAAGCGAAGTAAACACGACTTGAGACAACACGAACGCACAAAAACACTCTGAGACGAGATGTTCACTCTCTCGTGGTCAAGAGACAACTGTTTACCCCTGGCATGATTACACTGGTTGATTATTCAAGGAATAATGAATCAAAATCCTTAATAAAAGTTCGATCCGAAAAGCCGTTGAAATTGCTCCGAACAGTATTAAATTTGGTTCATACACGCTGATTGGTTTCCAGTTATGCGTGACGCGTTTTCAGGAGTATTTCTGCGTCAAGGAGGACATTTCCCTCATGGAGGACCTTTTCTGTTGAACGCTTTATAATTGAAAAGAGCAATCGGGTCTGTTGGAGGATGAGGTCTGATAATGCGATGCCGTGTGGGACCTCCAAGGATGTTTAAACCTCGAAAATACTTCCGTTGAAGGGCATCAGCTGAATGTGATCATGGCATGAACCTATAGTGTTATGGGCGTTATCAGGCCACCGATATAGATGGCCGCAGCGTGCAAGTCTTAAACCTAACCCTTTGCGGACGGGTCTTGAAAGCGTGATTTAACCAGGCGAAATCTGTTGCCTCTGGAGCTGCCGAGAATAAATAACTTCGGAGAAAAGGCGGTAAAGATGAAGAGGAAGAAGGTTCGGGGAAGGTTCGGAGGGGTGACGAGGGGGCATGACGTTCTTATCGCAGGCTCGCAAGGATGCTCTAATTCCAGCTCAATGATTGATTCCATATTAGGTTCCCTTCCTTCTTTGACGTTACCCCTTCCCCTCTCTCTCTAGCCAGGCCTAAATTACTTTGGATGAAATTCATTTTCCGCTTGTTTGACAAAGTCACTGATCCAAGAGAAAGTCTTTCCAACAGACACTTTTATACCCTCCTCACCTTCATAGTGCTTTTACAGAAAGCACCTTTCCACGTCCCACTACCCCCATACAACCCCACTTTATTTCATCTTCCTCGCTCATACTTATAATCTCTTTCTCATTCCATCCGTGTATTTGTAGTGGTGGGGCACCTTCAAAATAGAGTGATAATTACGACCGCTTCTGTTCGGTATGTTCGATGCGATTGTACTGGTGAAAATCAGCCTGATCATACAGTTCATACATATCTAAATTGAGTACCTCCCCTTTACCCCAAATTCAGTACCCCGATGGCCTGAAATCTCTGTCGGAGGCAGTGACGTCTTGAACGAAGTAGGACGGCTTGAATTCCGCCAACCCCTCTATGTACCTGCAAAAAGTAAGCCACCCTTCGAAACATTGAAATCCGCAAGTATGTTATTTAAGCCTAATATTTTCATACTTTTTCTATAATTTGAAAAATACCTCGTTTACTTGAAGTCCACTGCCACTGCTCCTCGAAAAGTCCACTCATCTGGCTCACAAGACATTGGTGGGTATTAACACTTGAAACGATACACTAGTGGAGATCAGTAATTCTTTAACAGCGTCTTGACGCACCATAATGTTTGAGCAAGTACTTGATGAACTTTAGGCGGATATCGGTACCAGCCATCAAAGTATCCTGGAAACCATCGACGAGATTTTGGTCATATTCTTGTCTCGATCCATTCGGTGAAGGCGTTTGTTCTCTCAATCGCTCGCGCCTGTTTAACGCCTACAAGTACTGATTTTCATATTTATTTTATTCAATTATTTCTCACATTGCACCAACCCCACTTCTCGAGTGCTGTTTTTTAGATTGCTTACTGTGAGGAGATGCCTTGGAGTTATTACTTTTGGTTGGTTATTCCTTGAATAATCAACCTATGTTTTCATGTAATGGTAACCTCTCCGATTCGCTCAAAATTTTTTTCTGACGTTTATGATGTCCTGATCAAAAACGCTGCAAATTCTTACACAGGGGTTGTTATTCCTCGGACCAGGCGCATGGAGACTCATTTCTTCAACATGGGGGAAATGGGGAAAGAGTGGTGCGGCGGGTCCCAGACCTATTACAATCGATTCAGGATCCAGAATTTAGTAGAAATGATACCCCACACGCCCAGTACCGGAAATCTCGAAAACGCATATTCAAAATGGGTAATATATACCCAATTTGACCATAACTTTTCCAGAGGGTGCCAATCGTTCCGGGACCCACTTCATTGAAATTAGCGTCAAGATTTAGCGGAAAATGATACCCACACGCCTAGGTTCCAGAAATCTCAAAAACACATATTCAAAATGGGTAATATGTACCCAATTTGACCCATAACTTCTTCCAGAGGGTGCCGATCGGTTTGGGACCCATTTCATTGGATTCAGCGTCCAAAATTTAGTGGAAAATGATACCCCACTCGCCTAAATCGCCAAAATCTCGAAAATCCATTTTTAAAAAAACACATTTTGCCCCTACCCCGCCCAAATTTGGTCCGATCGGGCTGAAAAGCTTGGAGGACCGTCCTAGGCCGGGAACAGACCTCTGACCCAAATTTCAGATTTTTAGAAAATTTTCTAAATCTGAGTCAGGTTTCCATTCACCCCAATAAACGTCCCCCCCTGTTTACCAGACCATAATGGCGGGTAATATGAACTACTCTGACTGCAACCTAATTTTTTTATCCCTCATGAGAACCTTTTGTCTTCAGGGTGAATAAAAATCTGAATCAGGTTGTAATCATTCCCAATAACGTCCCCCCTTGTTTACCAGACCATATGGCGGGTAATATGAACTACTCTGACTGCAACCTAATCGTTTTTAGCTCCTCTCATGAAGAACCTGTGTTGTCTTTGATAGAGTGATACATAAAAATGTCTGAGTCAAGGTTTGTAATCATCCCAAAAACGTCCCCCCCGTGTTTACCAAGACCAGTGATTGGGGCGGGTAATTAGGAACTACTCTGACTGCAACCTAATCTTGTTTTATCCCCCATCATGAGAACCTGTTGGTCTTTATACAGTGATAATAAAAATCCTGAGTCAGGTTTTCCATTGCAGCCCAAGAAACGTCTCCCCCCATTGTTTACCCAGACCATAATGGGCGGGAATAATAGAACTGACTCTGACTGCAAACCTAATCGTTTTTATCCCCCTCATGAGAACCTGTTGTCTTTATAGAGTGATAATAAAAATCTGAGTCAGGTTTGTAATCAGCCCAATAAACCGGTCCCTCCCTTGTTAACCAGACCATAATGGCGGGTAAATATGAACTACTTCTGTCTGACTGCAACCTAATCGTTTTTATCCCCCTCATGAGAACCTGTTGTCTTTATAGAGTGATAATAGAAAATCTGAGTCAGGTTTGTAATCAGCCCAATAAACGTCCCCCCTTGTTTACCAGACCATTATGGCGGTAATATGACTACTCTGACTGCAACCTAATCGTTTATATCCCCCTCATGAGACCTGTTGTCTTTATAGAGTGATAATAAAAATCTGAGTCAGGTTGTAATCAGCCCAATAACGTCCCCCCTTGTTTACCAGACCATCATGGCGGGTATATGAACTACTCTACTGCAACCTAATCGTTTTTATCCCCCTCATGAGAACCTGTTGTCTTTATAGAGTGGATAATAAAAAATCTGAGTCAGGTTTGTAATCAGCCCAATAAACGTCCCCCCCTTGTTTACCAGACCAGTATGGGGGGGTGGCGGGTAATATGAACTACTCTGACTGCAACCCTAATCGTTTTTATCCCCCTCATGAGAACCTGTTGTCTTCATAGAGTGATAATAAAATCTGAGTCAGGTTTGTAATCAGCCCAATAAACGTCCCCCCCTTGTTTACCAGAACCATTATGGCGCGGTAATATGACTACTCTGACTGCAACCTAATCGTTTTATCCCCCTCCATGAGAACCTGTTGTCTTTATACAGTGATAATAAAAAATCTGAGTCAGGTTTTTAATCAGCCCAATAAACGTTCCCCCCCCTTGTTACCAGAACATTATGGCGGGTAATATGAACTACTCTGACTGCAACCTAATCGTTTTTATCCCCCTCATGAGAACCTGTTGTCTTTATAGCAGTGATAATAAAAATCTGAGTCAGGTTTGTATCAGCCCAATAAACGTCCCCCCCTTGTTTACCAGACCATTATGGCGGGTAATATGAACTACTCTGACTGCAACCTAATCGTTTTATCCCCTCATGAGAACCTGTTGTCTTATAGAGTGATAATAAAAATCTGAGTCAGGTTTGTAATCAGCCCAATAAACGTCCCCCCCTTGTTTACCAGACCATTAATGGCGGGTAATATGAACTACTCTGACTGCAACCTAATCGTTTTTATCCCCCTCATGAGAACCTGTTGTCTTTATAGAGTGATAATAAAACCTGAGTCAGGTTTCCATTCAGCCCAATAAACGTCCCCCCCTTGTTTACCAGACCATAATGGCGGGTAATATGAACTACTCTGACTGCAACCTAATCGTTTTTATCCCCCTCATGAGAACCTGTTGTCTTCATAGAGTGATAATAAAAATCTGAGTCAGGTTTGTAATCAGCCCAATAAACGTCCCCCCCTTGTTTACCAGACCATTATGGCGGGTAATATGAACTACTCTGACTGCAACCTAATCGTTTTTATCCCCCTCATGAGAACCTGTTGTCTTTATACAGTGATAATAAAAATCTGAGTCAGGTTTTCCATTCAGCCCAATAAACGTCCCCCCCTTGTTTACCAGACCATAATGGCGGGTAATATGAACTACTCTGACTGCAACCTAATCGTTTTTATCCCCCTCATGAGAACCTGTTGTCTTATAGAGTGATAATAAAAATCTGAGTCAGGTTTGTAATCAGCCCAATAAACGTCCCCCCCCTTGTTTACCAGACCATTATGGCGGGTAATATGAACTACTCTGACTGCAACCTAATCGTTTTATCCCCCTCATGAGAACCTGTTGTCTTATAGAGTGATAATAAAAATCTGAGTCAGGTTTGTAATCAGCCCAATAAACGTCCCCCCCTTGTTTACCAGACCATTAATGGCGGGTAATATGAACTACTCTGACTGCAACCCTAATCGTTTTTATCCCCCTCATGAGAACCTGTTGTCTTATAAGTGATAATAAAATCTGAGTCAGGTTTGTAATCAGCCCAATAAACGTCCCCCCCTTGTTTACCAGACCATTATGGCGGGTAATATGAACTACTCTGACTGCAACCTAATCGTTTTTATCCCCCTCATGAGAACCTGTTGTCTTTATAGAGTGATAATAAAAATCTGAGTCAGGTTTGTAATCAGCCCAATAAACGTCCCCCCCTTGTTTACCAGACCATTATGGCGGGTAATATGAACTACTCTGACTGCAACCTAATCGTTTTTATCCCCCTCATGAGAACCTGTTGTCTTATAGAGTGATAATAAAAATCTGAGTCAGGTTTGTAATCAGCCCAATAAACGTCCCCCCCTTGTTTACCAGACCATTATGGCGGGTAATATGAACTACTCTGACTGCAACCTAATCGTTTTTATCCCCCTCATGAGAACCTGTTGTCTTTATAGAGTGATAATAAAAATCTGAGTCAGGTTGTCCATTCAGCCCAATAAACGTCCCCCCCTTGTTTACCAGACCATTAATGGCGGGTAATATGAACTACTCTGACTGCAACCTAATCGTTTTTATCCCCCTCATGAGAACCTGTTGTCTTTATAGAGTGATAATAAAAATCTGAGTCAGGTTTGTAATCAGCCCAATAAACGTCCCCCCTTGTTTACCAGACCATTATGGCGGGTAATATGAACTACTCTGACTGCAACCTAATTGATTTTATCCCCCTCATGAGAACCTGTTGTCCTTATAGAGTGATAATAAAAATCTGAGTCAGGTTTGTAATCAGCCCAATAAACGTCCCCCCCTTGTTTACCAGACCATTAATGGCGGGTAATATGAACTACTCTGACTGCAACCTAATCGTTTTATATCCCCCTCATGAGAACCTGTTGTCTTATAGAGTGATAATAAAAATCTGAGTCAGGTTTGTAATCAGCCCAATAAACGTCCCCCCCTTGTTTACCAGACCATAATGGCGGGTAATATGAACTACTCTGACTGCAACCTAATCGTTTTTATCCCCCTCATGAGAACCTGTTGTCTTTATAGAGTGATAATAAAAATCTGAGTCAGGTTTGTAATCAGCCCAATAAACGTCCCCCCCTTGTTTACCAGACCATTATGGCGGGTAATATGAACTACTCTGACTGCAACCTAATCGTTTTTATCCCCCTCATGAGAACCTGTTGTCTTATAGAGTGATAATAAAAATCTGAGTCAGGTTTGTAATCAGCCCAATAAACGTCCCCCCCTTGTTTACCAGACCATTAATGGCGGGTAATATGAACTACTCTGACTGCAACCTAATCGTTTTTATCCCCCTCATGAGAACCTGTTGTCTTCATAGAGTGATAATAAAAATCTGAGTCAGGTTTGTAATCAGCCCAATAAACGTCCCCCCCTTGTTTACCAGACCATAATGGCGGGTAATATGAACTACTCTGACTGCAACCTAATCGTTTTTATCCCCCTCATGAGAACCTGTTGTCTTTATAGAGTGATAATAAAAATCTGAGTCAGGTTTCCATTCAGCCCAATAAACGTCCCCCCCTTGTTTACCAGACCATAATGGCGGGTAATATGAACTACTCTGACTGCAACCTAATCGTTTTTATCCCCCTCATGAGAACCTGTTGTCTTTATAGAGTGATAATAAAAATCTGAGTCAGGTTTGTAATCAGCCCAATAAACGTCCCCCCCCTTGTTTACCAGACCATAATGGCGGGTAATATGAACTACTCTGACTGCAACCTAATCGTTTTTATCCCCCTCATGAGAACCTGTTGTCTTTATACAGTGATAATAAAAATCTGAGTCAGGTTTCAATTCAGCCCAATAAACGTCCCCCCCTTGTTTACCAGACCATTATGGCGGGTAATATGAACTACTCTGACTGCAACCTAATCGTTTTTATCCCCCTCATGAGAACCTGTTGTCTTCATAGAGTGATAATAAAAATCTGAGTCAGGTTTGTAATCAGCCCAATAAACGTCCCCCCCTTGTTTACCAGACCATAATGGCGGGTAATATGAACTACTCTGACTGCAACCTAATCGTTTTTATCCCCCTCATGAGAACCTGTTGTCTTTATAGAGTGATAATAAAAATCTGAGTCAGGTTTGTAATCAGCCCAATAAACGTCCCCCCCTTGTTTACCAGACCATAATGGCGGGTAATATGAACTACTCTGACTGCAACCTAATCGTTTTTATCCCCTCATGAGAACCTGTTGTCTTTCATAGAGTGATAATAAAAATCTGAGTCAGGTTTGTAATCAGCCCAATAAACGTCCCCCCTTGTTTACCAGACCATAATGGCGGGTAATATGAACTACTCTGACTGCAACCTAATCGGTTTTATCCCCCTCATGAGAACCTGTTGTCTTATAGAGTGATAATAAAATCTGAGTCAGGTTGTAATCAGCCCAATAAACGTCCCCCCCTTGTTTACCAGACCATAATGGCGGGTAATATGAACTACTCTGACTGCAACCTAATCGTTTTTATCCCCCTCATGAGAACCTGTTGTCTTTATAGAGTGATAATAAAAATCTGAGTCAGGTTTGTAATCAGCCCAATAAACGTCCCCCCCTTGTTTACCAGACCATTATGGCGGGTAATATGAACTACTCTGACTGCAACCTAATCGTTTTATCCCCCTCATGAGAACCTGTTGTCTTTATAGAGTGATAATAAAAATCTGAGTCAGGTTTGTAATCAGCCCAATAAACGTCCCCCCCTTGTTTACCAGACCATATGGCGGGTAATATGAACTACTCTGACTGCAACCTAATCGTTTTTATCCCCCTCATGAGAACCTGTTGTCTTTATACAGTGATAATAAAAATCTGAGTCAGGTTTTCATCAGCCCAATAAACGTCCCCCCCTTGTTTACCAGACCATATGGCGGGTAATATGAACTACTCTGACTGCAACCTAATCGTTTTATCCCCCTCATGAGAACCTGTTGTCTTTATAGAGTGATAATAAAAATCTGAGTCAGGTTTGTAATCAGCCCAATAAACGTCCCCCCCTTGTTTACCAGACCATTATGGCGGGTAATATGAACTACTCTGACTGCAACCTAATCGTTTTTATCCCCCTCATGAGAACCTGTTGTCTTATAGAGTGATAATAAAAATCTGAGTCAGGTTTGTAATCAGCCCAATAAACGTCCCCCCCTTGTTTACCAGACCATTATGGCGGGTAATATGAACTACTCTGACTGCAACCTAATCGTTTTTATCCCCCTCATGAGAACCTGTTGTCTTTATAGAGTGATAATAAAAATCTGAGTCAGGTTTGTAATCAGCCCAATAAACGTCCCCCCCTTGTTTACCAGACCATTATGGCGGGTAATATGAACTACTCTGACTGCAACCTAATCGTTTTTATCCCCCTCATGAGAACCTGTTGTCTTTATACAGTGATAATAAAAATCTGAGTCAGGTTTGTAATCAGCCCAATAAACGTCCCCCCCTTGTTTACCAGACCATAATGGCGGGTAATATGAACTACTCTGACTGCAACCTAATCGTTTTTATCCCCCTCATGAGAACCTGTTGTCTTTATAGAGTGATAATAAAAATCTGAGTCAGGTTTGTAATCAGCCCAATAAACGTCCCCCCCTTGTTTACCAGACCATTAATGGCGGGTAATATGAACTACTCTGACTGCAACCTAATCGTTTTTATCCCCCTCATGAGAACCTGTTGTCTTTATACAGTGATAATAAAAATCTGAGTCAGGTTTGTAATCAGCCCAATAAACGTCCCCCCCCTTGTTTACCAGACCATTATGGCGGGTAATATGAACTACTCTGACTGCAACCTAATCGTTTTTATCCCCCTCATGAGAACCTGTTGTCTTTATAGAGTGATAATAAAAATCTGAGTCAGGTTTGTAATCAGCCCAATAAACGTCCCCCCCTTGTTTACCAGACCATTATGGCGGGTAATATGAACTACTCTGACTGCAACCTAATCGTTTTTATCCCCCTCATGAGAACCTGTTGTCTTTATAGAGTGATAATAAAAATCTGAGTCAGGTTTGTAATCAGCCCAATAAACGTCCCCCCCTTGTTTACCAGACCATTATGGCGGGTAATATGAACTACTCTGACTGCAACCTAATCGTTTTTATCCCCCTCATGAGAACCTGTTGTCTTATAGAGTGATAATAAAAATCTGAGTCAGGTTTGTAATCAGCCCAATAAACGTCCCCCCCTTGTTTACCAGACCATTATGGCGGGTAATATGAACTACTCTGACTGCAACCTAATCGTTTTTATCCCCCTCATGAGAACCTGTTGTCTTATAGAGTGATAATAAAAATCTGAGTCAGGTTTGTAATCAGCCCAATAAACGTCCCCCCCTTGTTTACCAGACCATATGGCGGGTAATATGAACTACTCTGACTGCAACCTAATCGTTTTTATCCCCCTCATGAGAACCTGTTGTCTTTATACAGTGATAATAAAAATCTGAGTCAGGTTTGTAATCAGCCCAATAAACGTCCCCCCCCTTGTTTACCAGACCATAATGGCGGGTAATATGAACTACTCTGACTGCAACCTAATCGTTTTTATCCCCCTCATGAGAACCTGTTGTCTTTATACAGTGATAATAAAAATCTGAGTCAGGTTTGTAATCAGCCCAATAAACGTCCCCCCCTTGTTTACCAGACCATAATGGCGGGTAATATGAACTACTCTGACTGCAACCTAATCGTTTTTATCCCCCTCATGAGAACCTGTTGTCTTTATACAGTGATAATAAAAATCTGAGTCAGGTTTTCCATTCAGCCCAATAAACGTCCCCCCCTTGTTTACCAGACCATAATGGCGGGTAATATGAACTACTCTGACTGCAACCTAATCGTTTTTATCCCCCTCATGAGAACCTGTTGTCTTATAGAGTGATAATAAAAATCTGAGTCAGGTTTGTAATCAGCCCAATAAACGTCCCCCCCTTGTTTACCAGACCATTAATGGCGGGTAATATGAACTACTCTGACTGCAACCTAATCGTTTTTATCCCCCTCATGAGAACCTGTTGTCTTTATAGAGTGATAATAAAAATCTGAGTCAGGTTGTAATCAGCCCAATAAACGTCCCCCCCTTGTTTACCAGACCATTATGGCGGGTAATATGAACTACTCTGACTGCAACCTAATCGTTTTTATCCCCCTCATGAGAACCTGTTGTCTTTATAGAGTGATAATAAAAATCTGAGTCAGGTTTGTAATCAGCCCAATAAACGTCCCCCCCTTGTTTACCAGACCATTATGGCGGGTAATATGAACTACTCTGACTGCAACCTAATCGTTTTTATCCCCCTCATGAGAACCTGTTGTCTTATAGAGTGATAATAAAAATCTGAGTCAGGTTTGTAATCAGCCCAATAAACGTCCCCCCCTTGTTTACCAGACCATTATGGCGGGTAATATGAACTACTCTGACTGCAACCTAATCGTTTTTATCCCCCTCATGAGAACCTGTTGTCTTTATAGAGTGATAATAAAAATCTGAGTCAGGTTTGTAATCAGCCCAATAAACGTCCCCCCCTTGTTTACCAGACCATTATGGCGGGTAATATGAACTACTCTGACTGCAACCTAATCGTTTTTATCCCCCTCATGAGAACCTGTTGTCTTTATAGAGTGATAATAAAAATCTGAGTCAGGTTTGTAATCAGCCCAATAAACGTCCCCCCCTTGTTTACCAGACCATAATGGCGGGTAATATGAACTACTCTGACTGCAACCTAATCGTTTTTATCCCCCTCATGAGAACCTGTTGTCTTTATAGAGTGATAATAAAAATCTGAGTCAGGTTTGTAATCAGCCCAATAAACGTCCCCCCCCTTGTTTACCAGACCATTATGGCGGGTAATATGAACTACTCTGACTGCAACCTAATCGTTTTTATCCCCCTCATGAGAACCTGTTGTCTTTATAGAGTGATAATAAAAATCTGAGTCAGGTTTGTAATCAGCCCAATAAACGTCCCCCCCTTGTTTACCAGACCATTATGGCGGGTAATATGAACTACTCTGACTGCAACCTAATCGTTTTTATCCCCCTCATGAGAACCTGTTGTCTTTATAGAGTGATAATAAAAATCTGAGTCAGGTTTGTATTCAGCCCAATAAACGTCCCCCCCTTGTTTACCAGACCATAATGGCGGGTAATATGAACTACTCTGACTGCAACCTAATCGTTTTTATCCCCCTCATGAGAACCTGTTGTCTTTATAGAGTGATAATAAAAATCTGAGTCAGGTTTGTAATCAGCCCAATAAACGTCCCCCCCTTGTTTACCAGACCATTATGGCGGGTAATATGAACTACTCTGACTGCAACCTAATCGTTTTTATCCCCCTCATGAGAACCTGTTGTCTTTATAGAGTGATAATAAAAATCTGAGTCAGGTTTGTAATCAGCCCAATAAACGTCCCCCCCTTGTTTACCAGACCATTATGGCGGGTAATATGAACTACTCTGACTGCAACCTAATCGTTTTTATCCCCCTCATGAGAACCTGTTGTCTTTATAGAGTGATAATAAAAATCTGAGTCAGGTTTGTAATCAGCCCAATAAACGTCCCCCCCTTGTTTACCAGACCATTATGGCGGGTAATATGAACTACTCTGACTGCAACCTAATCGTTTTTATCCCCCTCATGAGAACCTGTTGTCTTTATACAGTGATAATAAAAATCTGAGTCAGGTTTGTAATCAGCCCAATAAACGTCCCCCCCTTGTTTACCAGACCATTATGGCGGGTAATATGAACTACTCTGACTGCAACCTAATCGTTTTTATCCCCCTCATGAGAACCTGTTGTCTTATAGAGTGATAATAAAAATCTGAGTCAGGTTTGTAATCAGCCCAATAAACGTCCCCCCCTTGTTTACCAGACCATTATGGCGGGTAATATGAACTACTCTGACTGCAACTTAATCGTTTTTATCCCCCTCATGAGAACCTGTTGTCTTTATACGAGTGATAATAAAAATCTGAGTCAGGTTTGTAATCAGCCCAATAAACGTCCCCCCCCTTGTTTACCAGACCATTATGGCGGGTAATATGAACTACTCTGACTGCAACCTAATCGTTTTTATCCCCCTCATGAGAACCTGTTGTCTTTATAGAGTGATAATAAAAATCTGAGTCAGGTTTGTAATCAGCCCAATAAACGTCCCCCCCTTGTTTACCAGACCATTATGGCGGGTAATATGAACTACTCTGACTGCAACCTAATCGTTTTTATCCCCCTCATGAGAACCTGTTGTCTTTATAGAGTGATAATAAAAATCTGAGTCAGGTTTGTAATCAGCCCAATAAACGTCCCCCCCTTGTTTACCAGACCATTATGGCGGGTAATATGAACTACTCTGACTGCAACCTAATCGTTTTTATCCCCTCATGAGAACCTGTTGTCTTCATAGAGTGATAATAAAAATCTGAGTCAGGTTTGTAATCAGCCCAATAAACGTCCCCCCCTTGTTTACCAGACCATTATGGCGGGTAATATGAACTACTCTGACTGCAACCTAATCGTTTTTATCCCCCTCATGAGAACCTGTTGTCTTTATAGAGTGATAATAAAAATCTGAGTCAGGTTTGTAATCAGCCCAATAAACGTCCCCCCCTTGTTTACCAGACCATTATGGCGGGTAATATGAACTACTCTGACTGCAACCTAATCGTTTTTATCCCCCTCATGAGAACCTGTTGTCTTCATAGAGTGATAATAAAAATCTGAGTCAGGTTTGTAATCAGCCCAATAAACGTCCCCCCCTTGTTTACCAGACCATTATGGCGGGTAATATGAACTACTCTGACTGCAACCTAATCGTTTTTATCCCCCTCATGAGAACCTGTTGTCTTTATAGCAGTGATAATAAAAATCTGAGTCAGGTTTCTAATCAGCCCAATAAACGTCCCCCCCCCTTGTTTACCAGACCATAATGGCGGGTAATATGAACTACTCTGACTGCAACCTAATCGTTTTTATCCCCCTCATGAGAACCTGTTGTCTTTATACAGTGATAATAAAAATCTGAGTCAGGTTTGTAATCAGCCCAATAAACGTCCCCCCCCTTGTTTACCAGACCATAATGGCGGGTAATATGAACTACTCTGACTGCAACCTAATCGTTTTTATCCCCCCTCATGAGAACCTGTTGTCTTTCATAAAGTGATAATAAAATCTGAGTCAGGTTTGTAATCAGCCCAATAAACGTCCCCCCCTTGTTTACCAGACCATTATGGCGGGTAATATGAACTACTCTGACTGCAACCTAATCGTTTTTATCCCCCTCATGAGAACCTGTTGTCTTATAGAGTGATAATAAAAATCTGAGTCAGGTTTGTAATCAGCCCAATAAACGTCCCCCCCCTTGTTTACCAGACCATTAATGGCGGGTAATATGAACTACTCTGACTGCAACCTAATCGTTTTTATCCCCTCATAGAGAACCTGTTGTCTTTATAGAGTGATAATAAAAATCTGAGTCAGGTTTGTCAATCAGCCCAATAAACGTCCCCCCCCTTGTTTACCAGACCATAATGGCGGGTAATATGAACTACTCTGACTGCAACCTAATCGTTTTTATCCCCCTCATGAGAACCTGTTGTCTTTATAGCAGTGATAATAAAAAATCTGAGTCGGTTTGTAATCAGCCAATAAACGTCCCCCAATGTGTTTACCAGACCCTATTTATGTCGGGTAATATGAACTACTCTTGACCGCAAACTAATCGTTTTTATCCATTCATGGAACCTGTTTCTTCATAGCAGTGATAATAAAATTCTGAGTCGGTTGTTAATCAGCCAATAAACGTCCCCTTGTTTACAAGACAATAATGGCGGGTAATATGAATAACTACTCTGAACTGCACCTAATCGTTTTTATCCCCTCAATGAGAACTGTGCCTTATAGAGTGATAATAAAAAATCTTGAGTCAGGTTTGTAATCAGCCACATAATAAGTCCCCCCTGATTACCAGACATTATGGCGGGTAAATGAACTATTGACCGCAACCTAATCGTTTTTATCCCTCTATGAGAACCTGTTGTCTTAATAGAGTGATTAATCTAAAATTCTAGTCAGGTTTGTAATCAGCCCATAAACGTCCCCCCCCTGTTTTACCAGACCATTATGGCGCGGTATATATGAACTACTCTGACTGCAACCTGAATCGTTTTTATTCCCCTCATCGAGAATCCTGTTGTCTTAATAGAGTGATAATAAAAATCTGAGTCAGGTTTGTAATCAGCCCAATAAACCGTCCACCCCCTTGTTTACGCAGCCCATTATGGCGGGTAATATGAACTCCTCTGACCTGCAACCTAATCGTTTTTAATCCCCTATCATGAGACCTGTTGTCTTCATAGAGTGATAATAAAAATCTGAGTCTAGGTTGTAATCAAGCCCACATAAACGTCACCCCCTTGTTTACCAGACCATTAATGGCGGGTAATGATGAAACTACTCTGACTGCAACCTGACGTTGTTTTTATCCCCCTAATGAGAACCTGTTGGTCTTTATACAGTGCTAATGAAAATCTGAGTCAGGTTTCCATTCAGCCCAATAAACGTCCCCCCCTTGTTTACCGGACCATTATGGCGGGTAATATGAACTCTTCTGACTGCAACCTACTTGTTTTTATCCCCCTCATGAGAACCTGTTGTCTTTATGAAGTGATAATAAAAATCTGAGTCAGGTTTGTAATCAGCCCAATAAACGTCCCCCCCTTGTTTACCAGACCATAATGACGGGTAATATGAACTACTCTGACTGCAACCTAATCGTTTTTATCCCCCACATGAGAACCTGTTGTCTTTATACAGTGATAATAAAAATCTGAGTCAGGTTTCCATTCAGCCCAATAAACGTCCCCCCCTTGTTTACCAGACCATAATGGCGGGTAATATGAACTACTCTGACTGCAACCTAATCGTTTTTATCCCCCTCATGAGAACCTGTTGTCTTTATGGAGTGATAATAAAAATCTGAGTCAGGTTTGTAATCAGCCCAATAAACGTCCCCCCCTTGTTTACCGGACCATTATGGCGGGTAATATGAACTCTTCTGACTGCAACCTACTTGTTTTTATCCCCCTCATGAGAACCTGTTGTCCTTATAGAGTGATAATAAAATCTGAGTCAGGTTTGTAATCAGCCCAATAAACGTCCCCCCCTTGTTTACCAGACCATTATGGCGGGTAATATGAACTACTCTGGCTGCAACCTAATCGTTTTTATCCCCCTCATAAGAACCTGTTGTCTTCATAGAGTGATAATAAAAACGCTGCAAATTCTTACACAGGGTTGGTTATTCCTCGGACCAGGCGCATGAAGACTCATTTCTTCAACATGGGGGAAATGGGGAAAAAGTGGGTGCGGCGGGTCCCAAACCCATTCCAATCGATTCAGGATCCACAATTTAGTGGAAAATGATATCCCACACGCCTAGGTTCCAGAAATCTCAAAACACATATTCAAAATGGGTAATATATATCCAATTTGACCCATAACTTCTTCCAGTGGGTGCCGATCGTTCTGGGACCCACTTCATTGGATTCAGCGTCCAAAATTTAGTGGAAACTGATACCCCACTCGCCTAGATCGCCCAAAATCTCAAAAATTCATTTTTCAAAAAACATTTTGACCCCTACCCCGCCCAAATTTGGTCCGATCGGGCTGAAAAGCTTGGAGGATCGTTCTAGGCCGGGAAAAGACCCCTGACCCAAATTTCAGATTTTTAGAAAATTTTCTACTACCAAAAACGGCGTGGACGGCGGACGGCGGACGGTGGACGACGGACGGCGGACGGACATTGACCTTTTTTGATCTAGACACCATGAAACGTCCAGAAAAAAATGTGAGCCGAATCGGAGAGGTTGACCATTTGCATGAAAACACAAGTTGATTATTCAAGGAATAACCAACCGAAACTTTAAATGTTATTGAACTATATAAGTTGGAACTCTATTCGGTATACGTCAACTCAACTAAAAATCAATAAGCGGTCGTTTTCCCAATCAACATTGCCCCTCATTTTCTCATATTTTCTGTTGTCTGACGCTCCTTGGCGTGAAAGTTGACGTAGAAGAAATTATATAATTTGAGGAAATCTATATTGTGTTGAATACGTAAAGGATCCTATATTTGTATGATTTCTGAGCGAACGTTGTGCGAAGAAAGGGTACTAAATTTTATAATTATTTCTGAATCAAGTGTTTGCTATGTGAGATGGGAGGTTTTAGTGTTTTTTCCTCACTATTTGCCTAGTATTACTAAGAGCGATCAATTTATTAAATGGCAAAATCTGCAGTTCCAAAAAGAGTTGCGCAGTATGCTCAAGCCTGCTTTTCATAGCGATTTTTCTAACTACAGCATTTTGAGTGTTCATTATTGGATCCACTGTAGGTACTGCTTCAAATCATCATCATCATCATCATCATCATCACATGGATGCAGTAAGTGAACTCGGATTCGACGAGAACAGCGTACACTTGCTTCAAATAATTTCGATCCAGGATCGGTGCTAGCTTTGAAAATACACAGAGGAGTTTCTTAAGCCTAGGTTGGCGTTGTGTATTAGTAGTTTGAACTTCATTTTAGTGTCAAAAAACTCCCAAGTTTTTGGGACAATGACTCAACGGGTTGTTAGTTTGTTCAACTGCAGCAGAGCATTTGAATACAGTACCATCAGCAAATAGGTGTACGCGACCTGGTAGTTTGAGTTCAGCTGTATCATTTATTTACAGCTAAAATGCAATCGGTCCATGTACATTGCCTTGCACTACACTAGGGTGATTTTGTGAATTCTGGTTCCATGCAAATTCACCTATTTTTCAGGTACCTTAGAAACCAATCTAGAACCTGGCCTTCTATGCCGTAATTTTCCATATTTTTAAACAGTATTTCATTAGATCCAGCCTGATCCAGAAATTCAGAGGCAACCGGCTTCTTCCCCCAGTCAAGCTCCGCAATCTGATCATATGGGAAACAGGTGTCATATTAAGCAATTACCTCTGAATTCAAACTGTGCTATTATCTTGGCAACGCATGACACCAGGCTTATTGAACGATAATTTTTGCATAATGCCGTCCCTCTGATTTGTAGATGAGGGATACGTTTTCATGAAGGATCTCAACGACTTGCTCGAAAATTGAGGGTTTTACCTGAGAATTTGACCAAACAGGGAACGACGGGAGCGTACAGGTGAAGATGTCCATTTCGAAGATAGGGTTTTGAGCTCTTAGTAGATCCAGGCGTGTGGGGTATCATTTAGAACCGGAATCACCGCTCAAGTATCGAGTGATACTGAGATCTTCCTCCTCCTTCCCTACCAAATCGTTTTTGAACTGAGAAATTTTCTTGTGGCAATAAATTCTGCCAGACTACTTATGGTGGTGGTCAGCGGGTAAAGGACTGACAAGCTGGAAGTTACCCAACCCTTTGTTATATTTATCGGGTTGCCTGAAATAGGGGCTGGGGTAATTTTTTCCTTTGTGGTAACTAGGTGTGGAAAATGGGAGGGGGAGGTCATACTGGATATCATAAAGACCTCGTTCCGCTGACCGGGCGGTTCCATATTTCGTCGAGACCTTCCACTGTGATAATAAAATATGGATGACACGACAGGACAGCGAGAAATAATTACGAGATACGAAAAGAACGTGAATGTGAGCGCAGCCAGTGAAATCCCAACCCTCGTCCACTTGTGCGTTAGATTCTGTGAGCCGGGCAAAGGGGTTTTTCACGGAAATTTAAACGGGGCGCACAATAAATTCTTGCTATCGCTCGCCACAAGCCCCCCCTTCCCCCCCTGAGAAGTTAATCCGGGTAAAAATAACGCGAGCACAATATCCTACGAATTCAGTGATAATTGGTGGGTGCGTTAGCTTTGACAAAGAGTTTACAGATGGCCGGCCACCAGTGACCTCCGAACCAACTGAGATAGGTTCCCCTTTACTACTCGGCCTGATTTTTTCCTCCTTTTTGGACCGAGCTTTGAACGAATGGGCAGAGGATGAGCACTCGACCGAGACGAAGTGAGGGAAGCCCTCTTTTTGGATCGCTTTTTTGTTTAGTCAAGAAGGTTGCCTACCCCTCTCCTCCTCCTCGCAATGCTATCGTTCCCGTCACCATCAACCACCGTCAGGTTCTGTACACGGTCTCAACAATGTTTGTACAGCCAACGGAGAATAACAAGAAATATCTGCTCCCTCTCCGCGAATATGTTTATGTATAGGAATTGACCGTTCTGATATATTTGAGTCCTACGTACATTTAAACGTAATCGTATTCATTATTCTGATGTAGCAGAACCCAACCGGACTCCTCTCACGATAGGTACGGGTTTGCTCGTTTGAGATGAATAATGTATAAAATAAATACACTCAGCCATCGCACAAAAGACCTCTTGTCAACTCACAACGAACGTCATCATTGAATTAGTGGCAACTAGAGCTGACCAATTCTTCATGCTCATCGAGAGAAATAATATTGTACAATTCAAGTGTAACTAGTTGTGCCCACATTGAATCCACTTCACCGTGGAAGACCCACCTACAAAGGGTAGGTGGTGCTTGAACCCCAGCTATGGTATTTATCTATCCCCTACTCCATTTTAACTCCCCTACTCCACATTAACGAGAACAACGCCCACAGATTTTTGGCTATCTAGACGAGTAGGGTATTCTTTTCCACTAAATTTTGGACCCTGAATCGATTGGAATGGGTCCGGTACCCACCACACCCACTGTTTCCCGCATTTTCCCCATGTTCTACCTTTTTCGATGACCTAGGCGTGTGAGGTATCGTTTTCCACTAAATTTTGGACGCCGAATCCAATGAGACGGGTACCGGAACGATTGGCGCCCACCTGAAGAGATTATGTCCGCGTCCATCTATTTTTAAATTAGTCTCCATGCGCCTGGTCCGAGGAATAACCAACCCCTGTGTAAAAATTTGCAGCGTTTGAATTTGTGCTTTCCAGATTTTTGGTACCTAGGCGTGTGGGCTATCATTTTCCACTAAAGTTTAGACTATGAATCCAGCTTAATGGGTTCGAGAGCGATTGGCACCCTCTGGATGAAGTAATGGGTCAAAAAGGGTGCCTATCTACCCATGTCGAGTGTGTAGAATTTCGATATTTCTGGTACCTAGGCGTGTGGGGTATCATTTTCCACTAAATTTTGGGCCCTAAAATCGATTGGACGGAGTCCGGGACCCACCACACCTCCTGTTTCCACCATTTTCCCCATGTTGAAGGAATGAGCCTCGTCCGAGAAGTAACCAACCGTGTGAACGAATTTGCAGTGTTCTACTCTTGTTGCACACACTCATTGAGTTAGTTCATGGGGCATGGTTATCTTTGGTCTTCTGAGTAGACCATCAGTGTCGAGCAGCCAGTCGACGTCATCATTGACGTGATCCTGAGCCTCAAAAAGTGTTTGATGGCTTGGCATCGAATGACCTTATTGACGGATTTGGTTTGCAGCTTGTGGTGAGGTATGTCGTTTTAAATACATCTGTATGGATCTACGCGGCATTGCAAGACATTATTTCAAAAGCGTTAAATACTATTGCGGTTACACTTGGCAGTGCATCCCCATATTTGCGCACCATAAGTCCAGACAGGATTTAGGACTTGCTTGTACAATATGAGCTTATTGTGGATTGACAGTTTCGAATGTTGACCCATCAGCCAATACATTTTTCTGAATTTAGTTTGTAAGCGCAGCTTTTGTTCTTCTTGACGTGACTTCCCATCTCAGTTTGGCTTCTAGCCCCACTACAGGATATTTAGCCTCATTGGCGTATGGTATCACCTTGCTATCCAGAATAGCTGGCACATAGTAGAATCCTTTTATTCGTGAAATCAACAAGCACATCTCATCTCAGGGTGAGCCATGGTGGATGCGCCAAAAAATCAGTTTGTTTATCTCCAGAAGGGTTGTTAAAATTCTCCCTAGTCTCCCTTTCAAAAGATTCCGACAATTCCAGTAAAAGAAGCGAATCTTACAATAAATATTATGGACATACAACCTGCGCGGTAATCAATTTGAGGTACCTCTGATGTCCTCTTCAGCAAAGATATAGTCTTCGTCTGCGTCCAGATGAGGAGAGACTATTCATGCAGAGAAACCTGGTGTCTATTGATTGCGGTGGATAGGTCCATAAAAACCAATATTTTGTGAATCACATTCATTTCACTTATCTGCGATTAAAAATGTTCCCTAGTTTGTTAGGAAGAGTAGAAACGAATTGTCCGAGATAAGAATGGATAACCGTCGGAAACATCGCCGCATCACCCAAATATATTTTACTCTAATCAGTTTTCGTTGAACTATTAAGATGAAGTGAAAAAGACGTCTCAGGAAGTGCTTAGCAATGAGAGCAAACACGTTATTGATGTGATTTGTTCGGGTGACCCACACAAAGCGCCCTCACGCTGAGTCCGTTGACAATCGTTTCTCAAAGGTAGCTTCTTAAAAGAGAACATTTTATAAAAGAAGGACGCAATAATAGAATTGTTGCTTACGAAGTGGGCTACGGGAAAGGTTGGGAGAACAATGATAGAAGTAGTTTTAGATTATCAATGGGCTTTTGACTCGAAGAAAGGACAATGGAGGGTTCAGAAGTGGTGTGGTGTCCAGGAGTCACGCCCCGTTCTTTTGACCTCATTGTCGAGGCCTAATCAAAACATCTGTCAATAAGAAATCGTACCTTACAATCGACCTTCCTTGCCCAGTTCTCATCAGCAGGGTTACTCACCTAACAACCTTCAAATTGCAGCTTCTATTGCAATAATTGCAGACTCAGTTCTCACGAGCAACCCCCAGAGCGAAAGTTGGTGTATTTTATTTCGCTTTGTGACTTCCTATACTTTGGGGTCACCCACAGGCACACGGGGCAACAATCCAGATGAAAGGAAAACAATTGTCTTTACAATAGTCGTACCAAGTCAATAACGACCTCCCGAACACAGTGTGTATGGGCAAGACGGTTATTACTGTACGGTTTCAGCGGAGTGAAGAAGAAAAACATAATTTATGGCTTTCTAGGTACAGTTTATCCACCAAAACTGCATTGAAGATTGAACGGTTAACTGTTTAAAAATGTGGTGAATTTGTGCGGAACCTCAAGCTGCTCGGGCCGAGAGGGTTTTTTGAAATCACCTTCCTATTCATAGAAGAAAAATAGTTCGTCCTGTTTCTCCGTTTTTTTTCGAAAATGTGGCTTAAACCAGTTTTGGTATTACCAGTTTCTTGAGAAATTCACCGATGGAATCGAAATTAAGAAGCAACGCCTTGAATAAAGGAAGGAATCTTGAATAAAGGAAGATTTGAAATAATCCGTGGTAGAGTACAGCTCCCTGATGGGCCCCTAACTTGGCTCTGGAATTGTTGACTTGTTTCATAAACGCTTCCCGCTTGGCTACACCTTCCCTCTGTCTTGAAACTGTAATCAGATTAATTTTAAATTTCACGACAGTGCATCCGCTTCGCTAGCCTCACTCCCTCGCTCTCGCAGGGCAGAACATTTAATTTTCAACTCCTTCTGCTCTCCGCCTGCCACCTCTTATAACACCAAGAGATCTTTAATCACTTCTAATTTCATTATACCGCTACTCGTTCGTTATACATCTTTTGTTCGCTCAGTTTATACTTCTCCTCTTTTATTACACTTTATGTCGTTCGTTAAATTTTAATCTCACCTCTCGGATGCTTTTCCTAACGCCAGGTGCACGTCGGATTCTTTTTTTGTAGAAGCGTTCCTGACTACCTTCAAGTAGGGGAGTCAAATTGAGAGTTTCTTATCGTATTAAGACTCCTCCGTACCGAAGTGAGAACTTCCTGAAGTGAAAACACCTACGAAAGTAACGAGGAGAGGAACCCAAGCTACAAATAATTGTACCTACTTGTTGACTAGAGAAGATGCAATATCGAGTGAAGCCGAGTCAACTGAGTTGTTACCACGAACTTTAAGTAAGTTAAACGTTGAATTCAAAAACTTCAAAATCCATGTAAGAAATGGAGAAAAATATGAGGAGCGATGGATGACTTTGTAAGGAATAACCTAGAATGGAACCTGCGGAATATTCCGCGAGGACTTTACCTGGCATAGGTAGAAGCTACATGTGTGCGAGAACGAATATTTGGGTCTCAGGAGTCAATCCCTATTTTTTAAGGAATGTGAGTGCACAACTTTTCTTCATTTGGTTCATTATTCCTTGAGTAATAAACCTACGTTTTCATCCCAGAGGCAACCTGTCCGATTTGTCCCAAAATTTACCAGCTTACGTTTCATGATTTCCAAATAAAAAACTCTGGAAATTATACCACAATGGTTGGCTATTTATAGGAGCAGGAATATGGGAAAACAGTGAGTGTGGAGTTGTGAAAAACTGTGTTTTAATATATGAAATGTATAGCTATTTTTTATTTATTTTTTTTTTTTTTAGATGAGGAAATCTTTTGAGGCCAGGTGTAATGCCTCGTGGTTAGATACCTGGGTCAGGCCTCCTCCGGTTATGTAGAAGTCCAATCCACTATAACCTCACCCTACCAATGGCCCAACCTGGTACAGTTCACTCGTATCACATGACTTCGGGTTGGACCTGGGGCCAGTCTCAGTTGTTTGCCCGTGAGGCTTGTTGCCGGGCTCTTTCTTCCTCGTTTTTTCTTCTGAGGAGAGACTCTATATAATCTGCCGTCTTTTTCCATGCTTGTTTGCTTGATAGCATTCGTTTCACTAACTCTTCCGGAGATGGTGTGTTCAGACCTATTTCTGACCACAGCTGTTCTCGTTTTAGACGCTATCGCTCACAGTCGAAAAAGGTATGTTTCACGCTGTGTCAGGGCAGTGCAAGCACCCTGGACTCTGTGCGAGTCCCAACCGGTGTAGGTATTGATAGAAAAGGCCGTGTCCTGTGAGGAATTGCGTGAGGTAGTAGCTTACCTCGCCGTGTGGCCTCTCCAGCCAGCCTCTCACTTCTGGTACTAGTCTCGCTGTCCATCGACCCCTCGATTCATCGTCCCAGATGGTCTGCCAGTCTTTCAGTGTCCTTTCCCGTTCTTCCTTGATCACTATTGCCTTCCTGGGTTCCATTCTTCTATCATAAATCCGTTTTCTTTCTGCAGCCAGTGGATGTATTGGGATGACCCCAGCCAGTATAAGGACAGCTGGCTCCGATACCGTTCTGTATGCACTAACTATCCTTAGCGCCTACCCATGTCTCTGCTCCATACAATATGACTGAATTTGTCACTGACATGAGTAGCTTTCTCTTGCATGGTCGTGGGCCCTTAACGTTCATCATTATCCTGCTGAGCGCTGCCGTCATGCGCGATGCTTTGTCAGCTATATTGAAAACACCGGAGAGCTCCTTCACATAATAATCGTGAAAGGACATGTGTATCACTCGGGCTGAAAATAAAATGAATGAATGAAAAACTTTTTAGCAAGAATAGTTGTGAAATCACTCCCATGAATGGTATGTTTCACGCTCAGTTTTGAATATACGTGAAGAGAAAGTAATTATTAAAATTGAATATACATGAAATTGACACGACATGACATTATGACATTATTTTTGTTCTAATTTGTTTTCGTTAATTCATTAATCACAATCGCGAGTATTTTCAATAATTAGCGCCACGAGGTTGTCTGTTCAAAAGTGGCTTATTTGTATTGAATCGTGTTACGATAGCGTGACAACGGAAATATTTCTGTACACTCTGTCGATAGTAGCTTTCCGTAGCATTGCAAGGTATAAGAATCTTCCTTCAGCGGTGAGACACTCCAAATGCGAGCCAAGTGAATCCTAGACTTATTTTTTTTATAATATGGGGGTTGTTACCTGCCATATCAAAATGAATGATCACACAATTTATTAACGATGCAATCTTCCGCTACTGATCATTCACAGATCTTTTCGTATCTAGCATTCGAAACGAGCTGTGTTATCCCTGACCTATGTTGTGATACTCCAACAAAGGGATTTCAGTGACTCGAGAGAAGGGTTTGGGATAACCATGTTCTATTAGTAGTAGAAACTAGTCTCCGACAATCAAGTGCAGTCACGGTTACATGAGGTAGCCGTGGTCGTAGGCTGCATACTCTAACAACTCCCCTCGGAGGAAAGTTGTGGGATGGATTGGCGGGGCAGGTCGGGAAAAGAAAATACAAGGTAAAGATGACGTCGTTGAAGTGGAAACCTTCGGTAATGCGGCGGCGAAGGAGCCTAAGAAAAAGAGGGTAGGTCGAATAGAAGAGTGGGAGCGAGGGAGATGGGACGAGAGTTTCAGTATAAGGGGCATGATGAGGGACGTGTTATGGTCGGATAGCAGAGGGTATTCACTTCACGTGGATGGGAAGGGTTGAGCCAGTCTAACCACCTCCCTCCACGTCACCCCAACCATACCGAGCAATCCGTACAGTTCTGACCAAACGACCTGGTACCTTCAATGTAACTCACTATTCTCTCAGTGGGAATAGATAAACGACAGACGGGGTGAAATTCACTTCTCTTCTTCACAATCGGGACCAGAGGGAGAGGTAAGCAGCGTCGTAGCCAGTAGTTTCTAGGCCTGAGGTAACCCTCTCCGATTGGCCTAGGCACCAGAAATATCGAGAATCCTACTTTCAAAATAGGTAGGTAGATACCCATTTTGACCCATAACCTCTTACGGTGGGCGCAAATTGTTCTGTGACCTGTCTCATTGGATTGAGCCTCCAACATTTAGTGGATGATACCCCACCCGCCTAGATCGCTGATAATCCACTTTTCTACATACACATTCTGAGGCCAATCGGAGAGGTTGACTTTCTGCGTGAAAATATAGGTTAGTTATTCAAGGATTTACCACCCGGAACAGCGTAAACGGCCCAGGGTGTACTATTGACAGCGGACTTTTCTTGGTTTTGGTTAGTTATACCTTGAATTATCAACCTATGTTTTCATGCAGAAAGTTCAACTCCGCCCGAAATTTTCTTTTGGGCGTCTTAAGGTGTCTAGATCAAAGTAGGAAAATGTCCGCACGCCGTCTGCCGGCCACACCGATTTTGGTAGTAGACAAATATCTAAAAATCTGAAGTATGAGTCAGGGAGTTGTTTACGGCTCTAGTTGGTCCTTGAAACTTTTCAGCCCGTTCCCCCCAAATTTTTCGGCGATCTGGGTGTTCGGGGTACCTTTTTCAACTAAATTTTGGACGCTGAATCCAAGAAGACAGGTCCCGGAAAAAAATTACCGCCCACTGGAAGAGGTTACGGGTCAAAATGGGTATCTATCTACCTATTTCGATGTGTTTTTTGGACCTTTCTGGTACTTAGGCGTGAAGCGTAACATTTTCTGCTAAAATTTGGACGCTGAATCGATTGGAATGAGTCTCCATGTCCCTGGTCCGAGGAGTATTCAACCCCTGGGAAAGAATTTGCAGCGTATCACCATCACCTTTCTCGTATGCGCAAATGAAGTTTTCTATCTCTATTTTTCCCTCTTCTCTTACCTAGCTAGCGCCCGCATAGCTAGCCAGCTATGTGTGAGGCCGAACCTTCTATCGCAACTTTTACCACAATATTTAATTTAACACAATTTAATTTAATATGTTATGTAGTAATAATAACGTGATATAGTTGGCGACTCAGTCATGAAATGTTCGTACTACATAGTAGGTATGAGAAGTAGTACTTGATAAGTAGTTCATTCATTCTGGAGTGAAGTTGCCTAAGCTCGATTAACGTGGATCTATATCTGGACTATAGACCCAGGACTCAATTAATTTTGTGTCTCTTTGATGTCAGAATTACTCATCCTCATAACGTTCAGTTGTATTCCGTGAATGCGTCGCTCTCTCCATTTAGCTCACTAATAGTGATTATTCGAGTATTCCTCGCGGGTAACTACTTTGTTATCCACCGGCATTGACACGAACTTCATACGTTTGACTCACCTTCGCGGCTAGCGGACTGAAAACTGTGACATTAACCCAAAGATCAGGATCGTCCCTCAAAGGGACACAGGGTAAAGATGGTATTCTTGTTGCTGATGGCGTCAGAGGAGGCCGCGGGGTTAGTCGTGGCGTAAAGTAGATGTCGGCGGCGAACCGTGAAGGGGAAGACATGTGACGAGTTAGGATCTTCAAAGCTCTGTTGTGTTCGGATTAGGTACATCCCCAGACATATATGTGTGCGTAGCCCGCCAGGCCCGCACAGGTTAATTCTCCTTTTGAAGCCCTCAACTCAAGCGAAACTGTCCGAGCTTGGACTTCACAAAGGGACTCCGTTTAAAAAAGTACTTTTTCAGGGGTCCCAAACCCCTTTTCACCAACCCTTCGGCCGCGAATGTCCCTGGCTTAACAGCGAGCATTTTATTTTTATTTAATACTCGCGCGATACTTTCAATGTGGGTTTTGGGCAGATGATCCCCTGAAAGTCCTTTGACACGCCCTGGATCCTCTCGCGCTCCACCCACAGGTAACAAACAAACAACGAACACTATACCTTCTCCGAATAACCCGAACTCGAGCGGAACCTGTGATGGGCTTAGGTTTTCTCATTCGCTCCGTTCTCTTCAGCGAATTCCAATGATGATTATCTCGTATATCGGATTTTGTGGTCGTGAGGGGTGGTGTGGATGTTTTACCACTCCCCTCGATTACTGTACATTGAACCAATATCTTTGATTCCCATTGTGAATCAAAATTCAAAATCCGAACCAAACACTCAAAATTTTTTTGGTTCCAGCATTTTAGTTATTTCAACAATGTTTTCATGCCAGAGGTCAACCTGTCTGATTGGCCCCAAAATTGGACGGTTTACATTTCATGATGTCTAGATAAAAACGCTGCAAATTCATTCACACGGGTTGGTCATTTCTCTGACCAGGCGCTTGGAGACTCATTTCTTCAAAATGGGGGAAATGGGAAAAACAGTGGGTGCTGGCGGGTCCCGGACCCATTCCAATCGATTCAGGGTCCAAAATCAGTAGAAAATGATGCCCCACATGCCTTGATACCAGAAATCTCGAAAAAACATATTCAAAATGAGTAGGTATATAGATACCCATTTTGACCAATAACTTTCATTCCGGGGGGTGCCAATTGCTCTGGGACCCATTCAATTGTATTCAGCTTCCAAAATTTAGTGAAAAATAATACCCCACACCCTACCCCCACAAATTTGTTCCAATCGTACTGAAACGTTTCAACGTTTCAAGGACCAACTAGAGCATAGAGGATCTCAAATATCATATTTGCGCACTCCGCGCAACTGCGCGACTATACGCAAGTTACACCTACTTCTTATTCTAGGTGGGAGCCGTAATTGCATATTTTGAATCTACCCAAAATTTCATGATAATACGGTCCCTCAACCAATTTTGGTTGGTTATTCCTTGAATAATCAAGCTATGGTTTTTTGATTTCGCGAAACCGGTTCAGTGAGCGCGCAAGTTTCCGCAACCCCATTAGCAGATGATGGTGAACTCCAATGGGTGGCATTTGAAGTTTCATTGTTATTCAACGCAGATTCACGAGACTATCCGTTTCTTGATTCGACTCAATTCGTGTTGAATAATTACCAAAATGTTATTTTATGTGCAGATGCACGCCAAAAAAGAGGATTATTCCACGTGTAATAAACAAGTTTCAACAAGGTTATTATTTCTCAAAAATTGAGGCGAAGCATAAAACGGATATCATTTCAGCGTTGAAAAACATTGAAAATTCATGTGCCACACATTAGAGTTCACCATCATCCACAGGTTGCCCAAAAAAAAAAAAAAAAAAAAAAACGCTGCGAATTCTTTCACATGGCGACATTTTATGGTTATTCCTCAGACCAGGCGCATGGAGACTCATTTCTTCAACATGGGGAATCGGGGGAACCAGTGGGTATGACGGGTCCCGGACCAATTCCAATCGATTCAGCGTCAAAAATTTAGTGGAAAATGATACCCCACACCCCTAGGTACCTGAAATCTTTTTTATTTATTTATTTATAGCACGGACCCAAGGTCCAATTAACAAGAATATAAATATAATTAAATGAAAACAAAGGTAAAATGGCTGGGTACAACACCTAACAGGATAGCAAACATAAAACCATTGACAATCATTTAGCAGAGAGGACTTCAACAGCTCGCGCCCTGAAAGAGTGCAGAGAGTCCGAGAAGAGATCGCAGGCAGCCTCTTGTAAAATCAAATTTGCCTGACGAGGAAGACGGAGAAACGGACGGTCCCTGAGGTAATTTGCCTGTGCAAATGGAACGAAGAAAACATTGTGCGAACGAGAGAAAAATTGAGGCACGTTGAGGGAGATCATTTGCAGAAGAGGAGGACAATCGATGACTCCATTCATCAACTTATGGAAGTAGCGTTGATCGGCCACAGCACGACGATTGACCAACGGGGTAAGACGGCAGACACGTAGGATTGAGCCATAGTCGAGATCATGCCACGGGATACCCATCTTGAAAGCAACGTATCGAAGGAAGATGTGCTGTACAGTCTCAATCTGGTGGGCGTAGGTGGCGTAGTATGGCGACCACACGACGGACGAATACTCCAGGAGAGGACGGACAAGCGAGCAATACAGCGTCGTAATGGCCTTGACATCACTGAATTCGCGGGTGTTACGCTTTATGAAACCCAGTACCCTCCGAGCACGGCCAGTAACTGCGTCAATGTGTTCTCCAAAATTTAACTGTTGATCCAACAAGACTCCCAGATCACGCGTAACTTGCAAGCGATGGAGAGAAGTGCCAAGAATGGAATAGTTGGAAATGAAAGGGTCTTGCAGGCGAGAAAACCAACTGACCGAGCACTTTAATGGGTTAAGCTGCAGACAATGGACGCCACACCACTCCACAAAGTCATTGACGGCGGACTGAAGGATCTCACAATCAGCAGCTGATATTACACGGGTAAAAATCTTAAGGTCGTCTGCAAACATCAGGAAGGAAACATCAGGGAAAATCCGGCAGAGTGAACCACAGAAAACTATGAACAGCAAGGGCCCCAATATGTGACCCCTGAGGCACACCCGAAGAGGCAGGGAAAGGCTGAGAGGCGACGCCCCTTATCCTCACCAACATCGAGCGATCCACTAGATAATCGGCGACCCGTTGGAGAAAAGAGCCATGAACACCAAGAGAGCGCAGACAAGCGATGAGGTGGCTGTGGGAAACTCTATCAAACGCCTTGGAAAAGTCCTTAGAGACCGAGTCAACCTGCTTACCCACTGAGAAAGCGCTGAGAATATATTCCTGATACAGAAGGAGGTTGGTTGTGGTGGAGCGTCCCTTGACAAAACCATGCTGCTCAGCAGGAATGGACGGTGACAGAAGAAGAGTAATGATTCCAACCAACAGCTTAGGGATTGTCGACAGAGATGAGATGCCACGATAATTTGGCACAGCAGACTTATCTCCAGACTTATGAATAGGGGTCACAAATGCAACCTTCCAGGCAAGCGGAAATATCCCCTCAGAGGGCGAACGATTGAAAAGGACAGTCAGTGGGGCAGCGAGAGCAACCGCACAATGCTTAAGGAGTACAGGGGGGACACCGTCAGGTCCAAGGCCCTTACTTACATCCAACTCACGCAGACCATCCAAGACTTGCTCAAAAGAAATTGCCAACCTTCCCACATCAACAATGTCCTCTGGGGGGAAACACACAGGCTGCTGACAAGGTGGGAGAAAAGTAGAGGAGAAATGCTTGGCAAAAAGTTCAACCACCTCCTGGGGTGCAGATGCAGACTGGTCTCCGAGGCTCACGCTCTCCGGAATGTCATTGCCGCCGTCCCTGAAGTTCACGTAGTTCCAGAAAAATTTCACGTCCGTAGTGATGGATTGCTGTACACACTCCAGGTAACGCCTGTAGTCTATCCTCGAGAGACATTAGCTCTTCTTCTCAGGTCCGAAAACAGCCTATAGTCTTCCTCAGAACCACAACACTTGAAACGAGTATGCGCTAAGTTCTTCGCCCTCAGGGATAATGCACTCCCCACAACTGCGTCAGCTGCAAACCATGATATCACCGTGTGCAAAGAGGGTTTAGCAGCTCAAAGAAAGTCAGGCGCAAGGAATCGGAGACTGCGCAAAGCGAACCACAAACGGAGAAGGAGCGGAGATGGAACAGGCAGAAGTCAGAGTGGGAGAGTTCAAACGAACGAGTGGCACGAGGGAGCGATCTCGCGAATCAGTTGAAAAATAAGCTTTCAAAACTCACCAGATAGTAATACTGCACGAATACAAAGGGAGTACGAAATTGAGGACTTCGAAAGATCAAAGATTGAGCGCGAAGTGTCCCAGTTTTCGGCGAAAACGAGGAGGGAGAAGATGAGAATATTCAAGAGAAGAACGGAACACCGAAGCAGGATGCGTACTCAAGGCTTTACGCGACTTAACGCGACTAAATCTGGAAAACACATATACGAAATGGGTAGATAGATACCAATTTTGACCCATAACTTCTTCTGGTGGGTGCCAATCGTTGTAGGACTCACTTCATTGGATTCAGCGTCCGAAGTGTAGTGGAAAATAATTCCCCACACGCCTAGATTACCAAAAATCTCGAAAATCCATTTTTCGAAATACACATTTTGAACCCTACCCTCCAAAATTTGGTCCGATCGGGCTGAAAAGTTTCGAGGACTGACCCAAATTTCAGATTTTTAGAAAATTTATACTACCATAGGCGGACGGCGTATGGCGGACGGGCATTTGGCTTTTTTGATCCAGACAGCTTGAAACGTCCAGAAAAAATTTTTGGGCCGAATCGGAGAGGATGACCTTTTGCGTGAAAACAAAATTGGTTGAGAGGTCAGAATTTCATAGTTTTGATAGAATCCGAACACCCTTGGACACCCTGTAACCATCTATTTCGTTTATAAACATGTTCGCTGTGACTGTGTAGGTACGTCACTCTTACATACTATTGTAAGCCCCCAGGCTTGCTGCCTCCAGAAGGCCAGAAGGGAGAGCATGCGCCAAATGCGCGCGCAGCTCCTGCCAGACGCGCATTTTGGAGAGAGGCCCAGTGCTCACTCATTGCTGGAGCCGCCCGACCTGTTGGAGCCATATAATTTTTGTAACCCTGTTGTGAATGTGGCATTCCACTCAGTCCATCCTGGCGTCGTCCTGTGCTCGCTCTGAAGTGACCTGCCGCCGTGCTGAAGTCGACCGAAGCTGTTACATTGTGTTCCCCATGAGATAAATGACTCAAGTTAATTAAGCCTCGCTGCGTACCTTCGGGACAGCGTGCCCCCTCCAGTTTTTCCTTCGACGTCGACGCCGTTTTCGTCAGCCGGTATCGTTGCGCTTGCTCATTAATGTATTTCATGTATCATGTATAATTGTATTTTTTATGCTCCACATGTAGTCTAATGTACTTTGTCAATTTACTTTGTCCTATATTCAATTGGTAGACCAAGGTTGGTGCATATTATCCTACTTGCAACGTGTCCTTGTTTCTTAATTATAATTCATTTTGTTTCAATTGTATTTCAATGCTCATCCTTGGTATCCCTAATAACGCTCAGTTCGTAAGTCTTGGACTTACATCCCGTATCCTCTCGCTAGGTCCTTTCCAAATTCTCCGAAGACACCGAATTAAATCATAGTAAATTCATAACAGCATTTTAATTCGAGAGAGGCTTACACTATTTTCAGTGTTGCTATCCATACATTTTATTATCGGTCTTATCCTCTCATTTTGATCTACATACTCACTTTGAAGCCAGCTCCCTCTTATTCTACCTGCGCTCTGCGAAGTCTCTGGGTTAGTTGGCTATCGTCTGCCGTGAACCGGTCCCAGGTTAAATCCAAACTGGCATAGCTTTATGACCACGAAATCATTAAATATCATAGAGAACTTAGAAAAAGCGCTAAATCAACATTGAACCGAGCGGCTGAACATTAAAACAATCAATCTTCTTCAATGAGTCTAATCACAAAGTTTGGATGCAAGAAAATGAGCTCGATTAAGGCAAAAGTTTTGTAAATTATTCCAATTATGACGATGAACTCGAGAACGAGGGGACTACCTATTTTAAATGAGCTGTGTTATAAAAATCCCTTCCATCTTGAAGGAGTGCTGGAATCCCGCTCATTCTCTCTCTCCTTGAAGTTAAGCTCATGAATATTGTGGAAAATATGCAGAAAGTTTGGCACTATCTCCGACCATTATAATGTTTTCCAAGTCCCAGGGCCGGCAATGACTTGGCTAAGTTACTCTCCTCCCATCTTATAAAGTTTTGCCCGTCCCTCGGAAACGAAAGCGACCGTTCCTCCGGGTCCATCGTTTTCATTCCCTGCACTTCTACGGTGGGTGGGGTGACACCACCAGCAACCTTTAATAAATCATATTAGCTCGAAAAAGAAAAAAAATCAAGTTTGGGCTTATCTTCAGCAAAAATAACTGCCTTTCCCTCGCCTCTCCTTTGTCGGAACGGGGAAATGGAACTAATTTCTAACGTTAACATCCCGCAAGGCTGAGTAATAGGGAATGACACTGTGCCAGAAATGTTTTATTAAACAGCCAAAAATCAAAAGTTTGAGGCCTATAAAATCATATGTGGCTAATCAACCTTTAAAAAAAATTAAATAAAATAGCAGCGAAATGAAATTTAAATTGGACGGTGTTCTAATCTTCCCGCTCACTGACCCTACTTGATAAAACTCCCAGAACGAACTTTAAATCGGCATCCCAGCAAAAACATGATGCCACTTTCTAAAGCGTTTTTAATTGTAGGTTAGGTTTAGACCCGAATTCGGGCCCATTGGGCTGAAAAGTTTCAAAACATACTAGAGCCGGGAAAGGTCCCTGACCAAAACTTATGATTTTTTGAAATATTTTTATTGCATTTTTACGTCAAATTGGAGGTTTTCCATTTCAATTGGAGGTTTTACACATCAATTTGGAAGTTTTACTATTCAAATGGGAGGTGGACGGAAAAAGGTCGTTTCGCAATAATTTTAAATGCTGCAAGGCTAGCCCTCGTAGAAGGCGGAACCACCCGGTGATTTTGAATATACCTACTCCGTGCAACACAACATGACGACGACATTTCATCCGTCCCTTTGCCATTCTTTTGAAGGTGCCTGTTGATTCGCCTAATTCTATAGCTGTTTGGTACTGTTATCTAGTTGACTTGTCATTGCATGGTTGTATATTCACTATCAACGGGAAATATGAGATAGTGGAACGCGCGTGATTCGACTCATGATCAGCGCCAAGACGTTTTGTTCGGCGCTGCATTGTTCTCCTACGGTGCGATAAAAGGACTTATCAGTACGCAACTGATCGTTATCATCATCGGAGGCCTCCTGCACTCTCGAATCGTTCTATATAAACGCGAGTGCCAAATCTATCGTTCTCAATTATTTAGTGAATATCGGTCATCGTTCTGAGGATACGACCAACTTCTGGATACGTCCGAGGAGCCAGAACCTACTGAATTCAGGATACGTCCATGAAAACATGTTTATTCTCTGGAGCACTAAACCGATAACAACCAACAACATCATCAAGGTCAGATCATTTCATTTTGTTCTTCTCATCGTCATCCATACTGCAGCGAGATTCAACGTTTCCCGTACACGCTTCCACTTTCCATAATTTCTCTCGAACTATTATGAATACCTTCGGCCACAGGAGTAGCCGCAGCACCCTTTTGCCTAATATCCTTGTTGGATAGCTTTGAAACAAGGAGTGGCTGGTCCAT
>CM034009.1:9033324-9057146 GCA_019603395.1 Cyrtorhinus lividipennis | reverse complement strand
ATGAGGGTCATCGCCAGTAGGCGAGCTGACTTTTTGATGCCAAGGCTGCTGAAGTATGTTCAAAGCATTTGGAAAATTCCAATTTCTGAAGGGAATAATTGGGATAGGTAGTACCTGAAGAAGGTTAAAGGCAGATGCAGTCCCACATTTATTCTTAACAACCGGGAAAATGTGTACTGCCGGACTTTTTGCCACCCACTGACCAAGATCGGGATCTACATAGATTCAAATCCAAATGCACCTACTCAAGATGGGGTGCAAAGCTGTATCTGATGGGGAAACCAACCCGCAGCAGTGATTTGTCTTTCATCAACAGCAGCAAATTCCAAACTAAAGGATGAAATCTTAAAACAAGAATTAAAATCTGCTAAACATGAAATCTACCATGTGTCCAGTATTATCGACAATAAGTTTCTGCCTTGTCAGCAGCAGACTTGTCAAAGGATTACGTACTCTAACTCTAGGTCTATTGACGATGATGTAGCTAAGGCTGTAACCCTGAGATGCATTTCTTTCAAAGGTTCTTTCTACAGTTTGTCAGGAATGTAACGAAAATTCCTCTACTTGTTGGAAATTCGATTATACAACATATACGCCAAATTGAAATTCAGCCCGGATTTCTCGATCTGAGTTTCCAACCATTCACCGCTCAATTGAGAGAGACATGATTCGAGTTTTGACGAAATGAAGGTCGCAAGTGATGTGTGCTTCGATGAAGGACAAGAACTGATCAGAGGCCTACACAACAATGTTCAAGTAATATACCAGTTACCATGGAACTTTTGTTCAGAGCAATCAAACTGATCGAAAATACTGGCTTTAAAATTAGAGAATGTAGTGACTTGGCTCCTTCAAACAGAAAGCTTCTACAAGAACATCTCTTACTGCAACAGCCAAAAATTTTGGTTTTTGTGACGTGCCACACGTTTTGAAGTTATTTCGAAGTCACTTCTTAGACGACGGAATGTTGAAACCGAATCAAAATGCTCGAGAGTAGACGAGAAGAATGAAGGGACGTTGGAGCGGGCAGGCCAAAGAGGTATCCATGATGAAAACCCATTTTCACCTGAAGTTCAATCTTCATCGCATTTATCGATTGTACCGAGCGATACAGAGTGCCGAATATACTTGGATTTTAACAGCATAATCTTGTTCACCAATACAGCTATGCAGTACGCATCATGCTAGTCCTGTGTACAAGTATGGGGTAATACAGTTAGGTACCTAAGTGGTACGGCGCATGATTGTTTTCTCAGCCAGAAAGTAGCTTTCTGTTCAACATGACATTTGGAGAACTGTAAAATCATAGTTAATCCAGCCAAATTGATGGGAATGCCAGCTTTTTTATAAAAAACTAACAAGCTGAAATCATAATTTCTAACAATATAAACCCAGGAGGTGCATGAGATTTTCAATTCAATAAAAAAAAAATCTGGGATTTCTTCTCTTGTTTCCCAATATTTTCACTTAATCCATCTTTTGATCCAACTTGGGAACTTATCAACGTCAGCAGCTAACAATTTAATGTGCAGAGAAATATTGTAGATTTGCAATTGATTTCTCGCTTCAGTCTGCCGGGTTATTTGTCATGAAGAAAATTTTAGATTCGTTCGCCATTTCTGTGTGTATGGGTTGATGTAGAATTATTGACTAACCCAAAAATTAACTATGTGGCTTACTTTGTTGTAACTGATTGTCATCTGCCAAATTAAAAACTTCTTGAAATCTTTGCCGTTTTACACTTTGGGAAGCTGGGCAAGAAGCATGTACTGTTTAGTGGAGCATTTCGATGTGATTATTCCGTTCTTTGGACTCTTCTAGTAGTTAGTAGTTAATTCACCAAATTAACGTTATAAATTGGCAGAACGACTGTAGTGGACCTTTGAGTTTTGTTTGTATGCTCACCTTTATTTCGGTGTGTCGTCCCAGGTGTCTATCGGGTCATCTACCGAGGGACGAGGGTGAAGACGAGTTTCAAAAAACTGAAAGAGGCCCGACGTCGGGAAATGGAGCGGATCATGTTGGCCAGAAGCATCTCGGCCATAGCTGGCGCCAGTCGCGCTCCATCGCCTGACAACGAGGACATCGCTCTCCTCGACATGACCAACGACTCGCAGACGACCCTCTTACCCGCCGACCATTGAGAACGGTTTACTTGAGTGTCAAAATGAGACCAATCAACTGTGTGTTCAATTTCCGCGGGTAGAAAAAGTCCTCATTTTCGCTAATTCATTCTAAATTTCGCCGGAAAGTTGTCAAAAACCCGGTGCGCTTCGAGCTTTCTTATTCCTTATTCTCCGTCAATTAGCTCCCAGTCATTCTTGAAAATGTGATCCATAATTGGTGAACGATAGCGTCCTCCTCCGTCAAAAGGCACCACTGTGTGCCCCTTTGTATTATTTTTGTAAATAGAACCATCGTACTACCATAGTTTTAAGCTGTTGAAAATTTAAAACAACGCACTTGTACCTACAACTTTGTCGGCAATCTACGAAAAAACAGCCTGTAATATAAATTTCGCTTTGACAAAAAAATAAATACAATTATTTTCAATAGTTAATGATTTGATGGCCTAAATACAGAACTAAGTGCGACATATGTGGCAAAATGTTGAGTACAATCTCGTTTTACTATTGATTTCAATCAACCAGAAAGATTGGCCTTACTACGCATTGCACATTCTTATTTTTACCAGACGTTTGAGCTAGTATTATTCTTATATTAGCGGCCTGTAACGTATTTTTAATTTGAAACCTGTGATAAGACGCTTTATTTTGAAGTAAGTATAACATGTAGGCTATTAAAACGTAATGACATTAGTACAGAAAGGTTATGTTGCTGTTTTCAGATGGTTTCTGTAGTTTTTTCTCAAATTGGCGATGTTGTTTTGTGTTCTATAAGTAATGAATGTTTTTAAGAAATTAACTTGCGTTGATGTTTTATTCCCTTCGTCCATAAAACAATAAACTCGTTTCTCTAAAGAGTTGAAAAACTTAAAAACGATTCAACGAAGTCAAATTATAAATTGAGTTACATAGTCGAGGAGCTATGAGGTTTGTGATGAGCAACCGCGTTAAACCGATTAACCTCGTTACCCCGAGGACGAAAAGTAGGGGCTTCACGTCAAGTGCGTTTAACTATTTAGCCTAATACGGGTTTTCTGATTTTACCAATGCAGAACGTCTGTAAAAAGGAATTTTCCAGTTTTGCAAAGAAAATAAGGAAAACAAATTCGTATCTTTTAAGGTTCTAAATCTCAATTTTGTGTTGAACTTCTCACGTTCAAATTCAAAGACCGTACATAAATTATGTGAGTAAGTGTATGTAACCTCTGGGCAGCAGGTTGCCTGGTCACAAAAGGTACAAAGCAGCCAATGATATTAGGAAAATTATGAAAGAGATCAGCGGTGAAACTAACGATCAGTTTATCACCAATCTGACTAACGACCCAAGTATCGATTACTCGCTGTGGAAGGCCACAAAGCATTCGAAAAGATCAATATTTCAAACCCCAACCGTCCAACATCCTGATGGCAGAATCACAGTAAGACAGAACTTATGCAGACCATCTTGAAAAAATTTTCAAATCTAATCCAGGTACCCCAGGTGAGTCACCTCTTGAAAAGCCATTTGGATGCGACGTAAGTCTCTCGGAAGCCCATTGCAGGTAGAAATGTTATTTCATTTCCAAGAAAACTCAAACAATAAATAAATAAAGCGATTTCGTTGTAAGGCCATCATCAGCAACATTACTAAACTGTAACTACAATCGTGCGTTTTCATAGAAATGAAAAAAGGTTATTAATAATTTCAATCTCCTCTAATGGATTTATCTTTAGCACTTTTCCTTTATATATTCCCTTCAACTCTTTTCTACCTGAAGCAATTTTTATGTTTGTTCTTGTTCTTCTTACGAAATTGGATTTAGCTGTTTCATACTTCATACTTTGCGGGCCGAAGAAAACAGGTGCATCAGATACTGGGCTCTAGTGGCCACTAAAGACGTTTAGGTTGTTTAAACAGAGTGAAAATTACAAAACAAAGGCACCAGTTTGAGCCCAAACGAGACAAACGGCTGTATGACTAATCGGAGAAATTTGGCGGATGCACTCGACGCCAGTATTCAAAGTACGACTGTATTCAACCGCCAAGGCGTCAGCTAGGTAATGTGAACTGCTAGAGGATATATGCGTTGTATGTAGCAAGCAGGCCGCTCGAGTCTGATGGATGACTTTACTTTTTCACCTTCCAGAATTTCTAGATGAGCCACGACTTTCAGGAAGTAAGTGAAGCTTATACATTCAATTTCGATTACATTTCGATGTTTTTTTTTTTTTTTTTTTTACGTGTGCATTCAAAATAATTTTTAAGCTGCACCCCACTGGAAGTTAAAAGAAAAATTTCCCTCACATTAAGGGGTTAAGTACTTCAAAGGGTGAAATAACTAAATGCACTTTTACAAATAATAATGTTTACTTACTCATGAATCTTTCTAAATGTATGTACAATGAATCCATAATCGTATTTTCTATTATATAAAACTATATTTCACTCCTAATTTTATCAATTCATTCGTATTTTTTTATTCGGGATGAAACATTTTTCAAATACACTTTTTTTTTCATATTGAAAACACGAAAGAGAAACATTACGGTAATTTTTATACATTCACAGACGAAAATGACGATTTCTACGAAAGAAACCGGCCAAGTACGTCATCATCTATAAAGATTAATATTTAATTCGGCATTTCTATTAAAATTTTTTAATATTTTTGAATGAATCTGAAATTTGTTTTTGCATGGTATCACATAAATGTTTTCTTGGCAATAGTTGAGTGCGTTCGAAGGACTTGAGGACGCCAGTGACTAGAGTTGAAAAGGAGTTCTCAAGTTCCTTCTGATTAAGTAAAAACTGTAAGATGGGTTTTCTACGAAATTTTAAAATTGTCTTCCAAGAAGTTAAGTACTTTGAAACATATAATAAGTACCTAGTTTGTAATATATAAAACACCTACAGTAAAAATTGAGCTTAGCGTGATATTTTTTGTTCACTAAAAGAATAAAATAGTTAGTCCCCTTTCAATAATACAACGTTGGTCTTTAATATAGTTTTAAAGAGAATGTCAAAACCTAGTAACTGGAACATAGTTGATGGAGACTGAATTCATTCAAAAGTATGAACTGTTAATGAAGAACACGAGACGAATGAAACGTGTTCGTAGTCGTTAGGGGGTATTATAATATGGATAAATATTGAGGGGTCGTCAACGTTAAATCTCCCCAAAACATGAAGAAGCGGCGCTCAAAATGGGAAATTCCTTACTTTTTAAGGGGAAACAGCTACAAAACATCCGACAAAAACGGCTAAGAGACAATCGAGTTCAGCTACGTTCAACTTTGATGCCATTCACGATGTATATACATGACAAAGACGACTCGCCGCCAATAAATTGTATCATCAATCGTCTAAATATTCTCAACCCCAACAATAAAGTGCATAAAAATAAACTTCGGCTGAATTAGGTCAATTTAATAGAGCCAATAAATCAGCGCAGTTAGTCTAAATACGTATTTAACTCTCAATTATTTGTTTTCTGCAATAATAATTGTTTGAAAGCTTTTTTGTTTATTGAAACATTTTCAACAGCTTGGCTGATGACGGTATTTCTACACGAATGACATCATAAAAACAATCCTCATAATTCACACATTGGCAATAAAAATTCTTACACAAATATACATTATAAAGTTAACATTGTAAAGTTAACATTTCAGAACGACGATGACAAATTGAGTCGTTCCGTTCAACACGCAGTCATGGTAACGAAGTAAAATTGGCACGCCTAGAAGGGTGAAAACGAATTGGAGGGTAGTTCTAACAAATGTTGTTATAGTTACGTTCGCTACTTTAAAATCTATGGACGATCAAAGTTTTTTTTTCAATTTGTTCAACATTTTGAAACACTTAATCTCTTGCGAGTAAAACGGTTTCAATCACAAAATACATTCCCTCAGAGGAGTATGGGTTCACGTTAGGTTGGATTGACAACTTCCATTTCCGCGTCATCATAAGGGCGACATCTGTTTTTTTCGTAGAGGAATATTTAAATCGATTTTCAAAAATTCGTGTCATAGTCGGATCGTCGTCTGCCGGGGCCGTATCCTCCTCCGTTCGACCCTGAAAAATTATAAGATCATCATTGTGAATAAAACTGAGTGAAATGAGAGGACCACGAGTGCATTTATATTGAAATTTAACTAATTCAAATTATTTTTCTGCGAATATTTGGCTTACTATGTGAGGATGGGATCTGCATTGACTGACCGTTGCCATAGTACGCGTTATAGTAGTAGCCATTCCATTCACTCCTCCAAGAGTCGTATAAATTGGCCATGCTGTTTTCTTGGATGGAACCGGACGACCTCTGAAGAATAGGGCAACAGTTTTAGATTGACAGTGTAACAAACAGGCATGATAGCGTGAAATGAATATATTTTATTTATTTATTTTATATAAACACGGGCTTGAAGCCCAATTACAACACTGGTTGAAATGGCGTTGCATCCCTCATCAACGAAAGCATCAAGTATTTACAATGCTTTCTTCCTAAGAAAACCTTCTGCCTAACTACCAGAGAAATGGAATGAATATCGATATCTCGACTCGTATTATTTAGTTCAGAGAGTCTCTCCAAGGCCTTGGAGCCTCAAGCTGGATGATATCAAGTTCGTCACTAGAGCTGGCAGACGAAATGTTATTACTAATAGACACAGACTGAATAGACCGATAGAATGAATGAAAATAATCTTCATGTGATCCATTAAAATATGTATAAGTTTCAATTACAGGGGCGCGTGATGGTGACAACTGCGGAAAACGTGAGATCTTCTGGGTTCATCCCAGAGGCAGGATACAGAATGCGGCAGCATACCGTCCTTATTTCAAATCTTGATAGAATACATTCTACGAATCAGAACATTTTCATTTGTTAATAGAGTATAGGTACAAACATAGAGTTTTGTTTAACTTGGTTTGATGATCAAATCAGTCGGGTGACGTCCCCCATTCTCCATACACTGGGTGAAGTAGTCACCTAATCTCAATTAAGGGCGACTTGAAATGGCCGGCCCGATCCTCTGATTTGACCTCTTGTGATTTTCTTGTATGGGTTTTTTGAATTTCAATTGATTTTTTGGAATTTGAAAAAGCAAGGACCCTACAAAAAATTTGAAGCACAACATCCAGGAAGAAATTGCCAACATATCGCCAGCTATTCTGGTAAGAATTATGAAAAATGCCAGGAATCGGTTCACTCAGTAAATAGAGAAAGGGGGACTTCCTAACTCATTTGATCTTCAAAATCATGTTAAACAAAACTTTATGTTATGTACCTACATTATATTAAAAATGAAACTTATCGGTTTCGTGCAATGTGTTTCATTAAGATTTGAAAAAAGGAACTTAATATGCTTCCGCACCTCGTATTTTCCTTCACAGGCCAGCACTGTTTCATACATGTATCTTTTCAGATTAAAAAAGATGAAATTGAATTGAATAGGATTTCAAACGTAGCATCAGTCATACGAAAATAAAATAATTAAATAAAATAATTAAATAATAATGATAATAATAATAATTTTTGTATAATCATCTGATTAGTCTTAAATTTCATTCAACATCAAGAAGTCAAAATATAATAAGTTCAGATCAATTTGCATTTTGTCAGCTCTAACTTGAAAATCAATCTATTTGAAGTTTAAAAAAGTTCTTAAAGAAATAGCAAATGACGCAAACTTGGTTACTAAGCGATAGGCAAGGTACAAAGGCTCAAAGACAGGCAAAATTTCCTAAAAAGGCAAAAGAATATGCTGGTTCTCGCAACGTATTCTGATAAATATCTACCCTTTTTAGTTGTATAGCATAAACGTTCGCGAATAAATATTGATTCGCACTGAGGATTCCGTGTCTCTCTGTTACAATCACTTTTATGTACTAACCTTGTTGACCGGTTTGTCCGCCCATACGTCTTCCATGTTGTACAGATCATCGGCTCCAAAGTTGTCGAGGCCGCCCATGTGATTTTTGTTGAGTTCGCTGAGCATATCTTCGGTCAGGACGGTAGGCTGCTTCTTCTTGGAAGACTTGTGCCTGTTCACCAGCTGTTTTAGGAATGAAAACCGTTTACTTACTGACTTTTCATGTCTTCAAACATATGGAAGCTTGTTTATAGCGATTAACGCGCCATTTTCAGGTCGCAGAGGGTTCACCGTACTCACCACAGTCACACCAAAGATGATGACGAAAAGCAGCGAAGCAAGGCCTATCACAATAACAGCGATCGCCCACTGGGGTAACAGTTCGTCTTCTTCAGCGTATCCGACAGTTGGCATCACTTGACGGGGAAGAACTGAAAACACCACGGTTCCAATTATGCTCCACATCATAGTACACCACCGCGCACGAATTCAAAATCGACTACTCACCAATAAAATCAGTGTAATTCGGATCGATAACGAATTTCCCAAGATGGTATTCCGTTTGGTTGTTCGTGTTGGTTGCAGCGTTGGTGTCACCGGCCAGAGCGGCCTGGCTAGCTGTGTATTTACCCAAAGACTCGTGGAACAACCTTTTCATCTCTGCCGTGTTCACAGTGCGACCCAATTCTGTCAGTTCAACGAAATAGTCGACAAGGACGCTCCCTTCGCTGTAGTTATTCAGAAAAAGAAAAAATGAGAAATTAAAAGTTGTGAAGAGCTTAGAAGAAGCAATAAGCCAGCGAAATGGGAGTCTTATTCATAAATGAACATAAAGAAGAACAACAATTAAATAACTACATAAATTGTATTGACATTCACGTTCATTTTTAAAAAATCTCAAGTTATAGAACTGTTTGTGAATGTACATACTCGTAACAAGAATATTTTTCAATTTTCGGTACGAGGTTTACTGACATTTAAGCCATTCTAACATAAATCCTAATTAATTTTTTTTGTGAATTTTTTCCGAGTTTAGACAGTTTTTATTTGCCAATTTGAAAAAACTAATAGTATCTGTATTAATGAATTCACGAACATTTTTACCCAAAAATTAGAATGTAGAAAAATTGTAATTTTAGTAGAAAAAGGACTTTAGAGAAATGCAATTATAAAAATACGATATAGTAGAGGTTAGGACCGCTGAACGATAAAAGTCTTTCTGATCAGCATTCGAAATCCACTTCTTGTCAACCTACCAATTTGGTAGGTGGATTTACAATTGTGTTGCTAAAAAAAAAAAAAACAATAAACAGCAACACAATCACTAATCTGTTAAGCTTCGTCATGGGTTCCGGCTTTCTGTGAGAAAACGGTGATGTAATGCATTTAAGAGAGATTTTAGGAAATAAAAAATGAAACAAATTGAAAATGAAACGGTTAATTAAAAATCGCTGCAAATTCTTTCACAAGAGTTGGTTACTCCTCAGACCAGCAGCATGGACTCATTCCAATTGATTCAGCGTCCAAAATCTAGTGGAAAATAATACCTCACACGCAAAATGGTACCTGAAATTTCAAAAACCCACATTCAAAATAGGTAGATAGATACCCATTTTGACCCATAACTTCTTCCGGCGCCAATTGTTTCGGGGCCCGTCTAATTTGATTCAGCACCCAAAATTTAGTCGAAAATGATACCCCACGCGCCTAAATCGCCAAAAATCTCGAATATTCCATTTTTGTAAGAACAAATTTTGACCCCTACCTCCCCCAAATTTGGTCCGATCATCCTGAAAAGTTTCCAAGCTTTACAGCGAAATAGAATCGAATAAAAACAAAAATAAATAAATACTAAAATTCAATGAAAATGAATGAACGCTCGAAAAAGTGTAACTTAGTGAAGAATCCACAAATAAATATGAATTATAGCTGTTTCCTTAAAAACATGATTTGAAATCTCGAGCCTAAACGAAATAAAATTAATCAAAATCCCTCAACGAGATGCTCGATGTGCCAAAAGAGCCGGTAAAATGTACATTGATATTGGTTGTATTCATATTTATATTTTCAGGTATACTGAATATATGAATGCGCTCTTTTCTGGGGCCCAGGTGGATGTCTTTCACTGGGCAACGGCCGCTTCTGCACCTGTTTGTATCTATCCTTCCCTCAAGTTTTTCTCACAATCGCACCTCCGCGCATCCCCAGTTTCAGCTGGTTTCTCATATCCACATAGAAACTAATTTGTCGATTCAGATAATCTAAAAAAAAAATAATAATTAACACTCACCTGAAGGCGTCAATGGTGATCTTCTTGTACCACTTACTAAGGGAATCCGAGCTGCTGTAGACGGCTTCCAGCTGAACACAAACACAAATTATCATTTTACAGACTCCACTTCTAATTCATGTTGCCAAACAAATCTTCCGAATCCTACCTGGCCTTCAACTTCGTTGGCCAATTGTTGCCATTCGAGGGTGTTGTGGTCCAGGAGTTCCGGCACCCACTTGGCGCCTCCAACGAGCCTGAGCGTCGCAGCCATGTCGCAGTCCCTCTCGCACACACCTGGCGTGGTTGGCGGCCTGGGAGTGGTCGTTCGGGCTGTGACGGTAATGGATTCCCTGGAAGTCGATGAAGTACGTGTTAACCGTATTTCTCATTTCTCAATTCAGCGTCATAATTCCCAATTAAATTTAATTCGCACCTTGTAGACGGTGGAGCGTCGGTGGACGTAGCTAATCTGTTATACTCTAGAATTTTAGCGGATTCTTGCTTGGCTCGCTCCAAGATCTTCTCGATTGAAACAGGCGTTGTCGAGGAAGATGGCCACCCAGTGAATTCAGTTGTAGCCCTGGATCAAGATTTTACACCAAATACAGTTTACCAAAAACAAGTATGTACCTATGTCTTAAAAAGGTGGCTAACTAAAGAACAATAAAAGCCTATTTTATGCAAGGGTTATCCCCCTAAATAATCCATTATTCTTGTACGCAGAATTCCAGCATGAACGACTGACTTATTACCTGACGGGCCATCCTTTTTGGATTTTGGGAGGCAGGGGTGCAAGCCCTCCAGCTGACTTTGTCCTCGATGGAGGCGGCTTCCTTCCTCCAGGCTTTGTTGGGATAACTGGTTTATTTTCAGTGGTGCTCTCGGTGGTCGTTTCACTTTTAGTTGTATTTAGCTTAAATCCAGGAGGAAGGAGTCCTGAAAACATTCAAGTCAACATTTTTTCATTACGACTTTGTTAAAATGCCACCTACAATCTGCACTGTTGTATAGCATTAATCTCAATGTATCACATCCAATGTTTTCCATTAACCAAAAACAAGCTAACCTGCGAGTTCAGAGTCGTCATTGCCTTTTTCTTTGAACCCGGGTGGTAAAAGAGCGGAGACGTCTTTGAATTCTATCTTCTTCAAGATGGTCTCAGCAGGGTCAGATTTCTTTTCTTCTGAAGGCGGTGGCTTGCTCTTTTCTGCAACATTATTTTCATGCAACGTATGGCTAAATTAATATGTAAATATAATAAATAAATAAATATAATAATAGTAATATGATTTTGAGAATCTTGAATAATGTGGTCCACTTGATCAGCTATAGCTGAGACTAACCCATTCTACCCCAATTCTCCCAAAATGGCTAAATAACTGCCCGGTACTAGGCCCCGAGCAATGCAGAAATCGATGACATAGGTCCACAGGTTTGAACGTCTAGGAGATGGATTGATGCAGTTAGAAACTATGGAGATGGGGGAGTCTAGAGGCCGATGGGAAACAGGCCATAGCCTCTAGTTACGGCTATATAATTTAATAATGCGTCTTAGCTCTTGAAATAAAGCCACAAGTACCCTTTAGTCGCTCTTCTGCCTGGCCTGGTCCAGTAGGGAATCGTCCTATAACCAGCTGCAAGGTTGCATGTAGCGTTGTCAGTGACTATTACGTGAATAAAAAATATTTACTACCCATCCTAACAGAAGTGCCAGGCCCCGTATGAACATGCGGTTGGTCTGATTCTGCAAAGAGTATGTGTTGGAAGAGGGAGATAGAAGGAAATTTGAGACATTATCATAGCTTTGATAAGGTTTCGTGATCGTGTTTCTAACTAATTAAACAACTACAACACGAAAACTTCAGTATTTTTATAAATTTCCCACAAACCTTTCTTGAATCCCGGAGGTAACAAACTCTCTGGAATATCGTCTTCTTTGAGTATCGCTGGTTTTGTTCTGGGTTTGAACCCTGGCGGTAGAAGACTTGCAGGAACTTCTTGCTTAGAGATCTTAGGTGTTTTTCCACCTTCAGATTTGACGTCATAACCAGGAGACACGTCGTCGTAGGATATCTGAAAATTAATTAACAGGTTTTCTTGTTTACTCCGTAAAAATTATCCTAATATTACATTACAACTTATTCACCCATGGCAGCAAAGCTTGGTAAGTCACTGGCTCTTACCTTCCCCAATATGCTTTCCAGAGTCTTATTTACACTCGCCTTGCTCTCTTCTTTGAAGCTGTTCTTGAACGTCGAACCCGCAGAGCGCCCACTGCCCTCTCTAGAGCTCGTCTTGGGTTTGAATGTCGACTCTCGGGGTTTGAAATTGGCAGGAACCAAACCCGTGGTCACTTCTTCAAAATGGATGCTCTCCAGGATAGATTTTTTCGGCTTCAACGTTGTCCTCTTGCCCGACGGGACGAAGGCTCTCGGTTTGGAAGTTGTTGCTTCTGTAGTGGTTGAAGCGGCAGTTGAAGTTTCTAAGAGGATGAATAAAAAAGAAGTGCCAAGTCACTCGTAACTTCAATTGCATAATCTTTGATAGATATTTAGTTTGGGTTCATTTTGCTCAATGCACACATTTGAAAATACCTCCAAGTCGACAATATCATACCTGTGGGTGCTGGAGCTTCAGGCACAGTCTTGTTCTCATGCATGTCAGGAATGTCGAGTTTTGAGTCTCCAGGGCGGAATCCGCTCAAGATACCTACATTTAAAAAGCAAATAATGTATAACTACACGAAACTGCTCGATATTAAAAAGTTTTTTTAGAGTTGGTTAGCGATCTTACTAGAGGATAAGTCGCTCTGAACACGGTCCAGTTTGTCAATGATACTTTCTGTGGATCCCTTCGTCGATGAAGGTGACGGAGCAGGAGTCGATGGAGTAGCAGGCTGCTCTACAGTGTCTTCTGTCTTTTCTATTATTGTTCCTGTAAAGTGATAGATGATTTTTAAAACTCTGTTGATTGGTTAACATTCAACTGAAGAATTCGTTATGAAAATCAATTGTTACCGTTCGGCGACAAAGGTTTTTGAGTTTCTTCCTGTTTGACGACCTGTCCCGGAAGGAATCGCGCTCCTGAGACGGACCGGGACGTCTGTACAGAAGCGACCACAATCCAAGACTCAGTCGGAGATTCGGATGAGTTGTCCTGATCTGGTCCAGGTGGTGGACGGATGGATGCAGGTTTGGTTGCAGGCTTAGTGGTAGGAGCAGGCGTTGTTGTGGTGGTCGTCGTCGTAGTTGGGCGCTTTGTTGTGGGCGACCCTGAGAAAATCAGTTATATGGTTTTGACCAGGGTTGAGACCATTCTTATTCATAAAAATGTTGTTAAATTATCCAAATTGTGCTTTGTCTATGAATAGATGTGAAGCATTTCCTACGCCTATACTACACCAATTTGTGAGTAAAAGACTATTCAAATTTTCTGCAAATCAAATTGAATAAAAAAAAAACTTAACAAGATTTGTATGGTAATAATGATTTCACAGAACCTTTTTGAACATTCAACTGTGAATGAAACTTTCTTTCAAAAACCGTGTTCACCCACTTTTGAGTTTTTTTTTTTTGTAAATGACTGAAAACATCTGACGCTCCCCATAAAATTGTTCAAGTTCTCCATCTTCCCTGATTTTGGTCTGATATTAATTAGCAATTACCCCAAAATTGAGATTCCGATCCAGTTCAAGCACGAAGATATAGCCATTTTTATTTACTACGTATACACGTATATATTTACTCGTACATACTCAGTACTGATGTGATCTACTGAGTTAAGATAAAGGTTATTAGGCCTAGATGGAGAAAAGCAGTATGAGGCAGTATCGTTTGTCTTCTACAATTGCCAAAAACGACAAGTTACCTTGAGTTACACGAGCTTTTGGTACAAAAGTGGTAATGGGTGGTTCAGTGGTTGTTGTTGGTTTGTCCTTTTTGTATCCTGGTGGGAGGAACGCAGCGCTCAGATCCTCTTCAAACTTCAAGTTGGGTATCAGTGGAGCTCTTAGGGGCAAGCTGAAAAATGAACAGGAGAAAAGTAAATATAAGATAGTAAGATAGTGCGCAGACAGAGAAGATAACGATGTTGAAAACAAACAAACAAAACACTCTTCAGAAGCGAAGGAACGCAACTGGGGATGGGAAATTCATGACTTAGCGAAGAGCTACAGCGTCCGCTGGAGGACCTCTACAACACAGCATTCCTACTCGTTTTGTACATTCATTTGTTGACTCACCTCGTCAGATTATTGTTAGGGCCGAGGAGAGCAGGCAGCTCTTCTTGAAGACCTTCATCTTCAGGCTCCAGGATATACTCAAGCTCGTAGTCGGGATCGTAGTGAGGAGATTCAGTCGTTGTCGTGGTCGTGGACACTGTTGATCGTGGCGTTGGACGAAGAGTTGTTGGACGGATGGAGGTGGCTCGTCTTACCTCGGGTGGTCGTCTCGTTCTTGAGGCCCTGTTGAAGAGTCAATGGCAAAATGAGGAAAGCCGAATAGGTGTCATGCAGTCAGAAAGAAAATTTGAAGTACAGTACCACAATCGGCAATTCATTCTGAGAATGGAAATTACTTACTCAAACCTGGAAGGACCGAACGTTGATGACGAGGCAAAAGTGAAAGGAGTGGATTCGACGCGGATATTCTTGTATCGGGAGCGCCCTCTCGTGCTGGGAGAAGGCGAGTCGTCTTGACCAGAGAAATACGCTGACGTTGACGACACCGCTGGCAAAGAATTGACGTCATCTTGAGATTCTTCTACAGGAGGTGGTAGTGCTACAGTTGCTGGAGGCTTCCGCTTGCTACTGGGATTAGATGACCTGAAGAAGCAGAAATAAAATTAAAAGAAGGCTGCAAATCATTCCAGAATGGTTCATTACTACAGGCAAATCTTTCATGTGTGGATGAGAGATCTTTGGAGAGTACTCGTGATTGAAGAGTATTGAATCGCCTAAGCCGCTACTAGATTTGGTATTCGTCAGAGTTGAACACTTACCGCCATCTGTTAGAGTCAAGTTGATCCACCAAAGACGATGGGAAAAATGAAGAGCCCGTCGACCTGACGATTTCCTGGTATGAATTCGGTTGCGGCGCCGTCGGCGCGGGCCGCGATGGTGGTTGTTGGTAATTGGGAGCCGCAGATCCTCGGTCCGCGGAGCGAACTATCTCTTGAAAAGCTCCACCAGTGCCGAAATCCAAAGTTTGGTCGTCGTTACTTGTCAGCGGAAACCGTCGCGAAGGAGGGTGGAATGGCTGCGGTAGGTGCTGATTCGTGTGGAACCCTGCATGCCCTGTCCGAACCTGAGAAACAAAACGTTGATGTCAAATACTGGTGAAATGAGGAAATTCCTTTCATTCTATCTTTTATGGCAACCATTCCCTCTTTGTTGTTTCACAATATTGTCCGTAGGAGTACACACCGATGTCATACAGATTAAAATGAAATAGTATGTTGACACTTTGAACCGACCGTAATTTTAATGGAAAGGTAGGTGCCTCGACATAATGATAATTCCCATGATGAAAGTCAACAAACGCCTGAGGGCCAAAAGTACGTTGACACTGGTCCTGTTTCGACGGGTAAATATTATTTTTCAATTTCCTTTCAGCTTCAGAAAGAGGTGGCATTTTGCCCTGTTTCACGTCAATAACTTTCCGAATCCCCAGGGTTTCACGTCTAACATGTTCGATAACGGAAAGTAGGAAGTGAAGGATGGCCGGGAGGAAAGTTTGAACTCACGTACACGCTCACATGAGGGATGAACCGATATCCAAATCGCTTCGGTGATTTATCTCCTATTGTTTTCAGCAAAACCTCCCCAAAGTCACACAGAAAAATCGTTCTCAGGCACCCTGACAACAGACTTAGCCTGCGTACTGGCGATGGTTGCCCCAAGGGGAAAGATGTTGCTTCCAACCCTTAATCGACAATCAGGGGCGGCAGAAAAAGTCCTGAAGTTGCTATTTTGTAAAGAGAAACTTTACGAACTCAGCGTTTGGGAGAAGTGCTTTTCAAGGGGTCACAGGGAAGCCTTTTTTTCCACCCTTCTCGACATATCGGGAAATTGAATAATCAGCGGGGCACTTGTAATTTTTGCAAGTAGGTGCATTTTCATCATTTTACTTTTTTTGAGGGGTGAGTGATCTAAACCCTCATATAATAGAAGTCAAACTATTCTGGTCATCCTACGTCACAATAGCTCCCCTCTACAATATGACATGAGTCATATGACATGAGCTCCTTGACGGAGCGGTACACCATTCCTCACCTGATTTTGACCTTGGCTCTGCAGATAGGGATCGTACGTTGGCGGCAATTGGTAGGCCGTCGGCTGCGACGATTGGAGATATTGCTCCTGCTGGTAGCCAGGGATGGGCGTACCCCTGAAGCCGAGAGCTGAAGGAAATTGACGGCTGTTCGAGCCATGAAACCCCACGTAGTGACTGTCTCCCGTGTAATAGTAGTCTCCTTCAGCTGCAAAAACAGATGGAAGTCATCTTGTTAGCTAGTTTTTTTAAATGAAAATGCAATTAAATGCGATCAGCAAAGTGACAGAAAACCATCTCATAATAATTCAGTGGAATTCGGTCGTCAACAATTACACTTCCAGTTTGGCGAAATCACGCCAGGTAAGAGAAGAGGCTTCCTGCTTTTGCAAGACCCCGATTTCCTCCTAGCACCGTGGGCTTGTTAGCTCTTGAACGTCTTAGCTTTAAAATCATATAAAATACAATGAAATATTATTGCACGTTTATTCCCGAATGCCAGTTGTTGCCAATAGCCGTATTCGCTCACTAAAAAGAGCTTCAGTCAGGATTTTCTTTCATTTCTCGTGACGGGCGATCCAACAATGCCAAACTCGATGATGAATTGCAGTAATTCACCGACCTCGAACACAACGAGACATTCACATTCTACGAGTCTTACGAAATCTTCTCCTTTCACGCTCCCAAACGGCGTCGGTTGCAGGATGAGAAGTTGTGCAACGAATAGGCTATGAGAGTCAGACCCGCAATTCTTTTATGTCTTGGTGGTACTGTATACTCTCCGACAATGTTAGCGAGACCTTTATTCATCGGTTATCATTTTATTAAACGATAATTTACCGTTCAATAGTGTTCCTGTTTCACTAGAACTTAAACTTACTTCGAACCCAAAAATTAATTGTACCTACTTCTGTAAAATCCACGGTTATACATCGGATAGGAACTCAACAATGTTAATTAAAAACGAGTTCCTAGGTTACTTTGATCACGTCATGCGCCTCTTCTGACAAATGAATTAATTTATAAATGAAATCTAACGTGAAAACGCAGGCTGTACTTGGAAACAAGTTGTACCCTCTGAGGAATTTGGTTCAAAATAGCAGTAAAAAAAGTATCTAGACTCCCCCAAGGGCTCCGAAGCGAATGACAAGTTCATAAATAAATATAGAAAAAGGGAGGACGTGGATTCCTTATTCAAACGCTTACATTCAGATAGAAATTCCCTCGAGAGCTCTCGAATTATACGAGATTGTTTATTTTGAGATATTTATTCTTCACTTCTCTTATTGACGCAAATATCATAGGAAACATGGTGTACCTTTTTCACCGAACGGAGGCTCCTCTACTTATTCAGTTCCATCCACAACTGGAGTGGTTTAGCATTGAATGATACATCCTATTTTTTTATAATTTCCACGTCCGTTCTATTCGGCCGGCTCAACCTGCGATTACCCCACTCTTGTACAAAAGACTCACGGTGACTGGCCAGTTTTTTGCCAAAGAATTATCGATGACATAATTTCAAACAGTTTTTCTTTTCAAGTTCACAATGTGTCGAGCGGTTGACTTGAGAGTACAATATTATGTATTCATCAGGATAATTAAACAGGGCTCGAGTATAATATGCAATAACAGCAACAATCAGACTCGTTCCTTCCGGAATTAGATTTATATACCTCACATTACACACAACTCCAGGAACAATAGGGGCAACTGACCAACTGGGAATCAAATTGAAGGTGTGTAGGGTGGCATAGCAGGGCGGTTTTCAACTGTCGATGCAACAGTCCTCTCTCAAGTGAGTGACCTTCCCTTTAGGTGAGCGCCTCGTAAGAGAGTGCTTACTCCGTTGTCAGTGTTCAAATTGATCGCTCGGGTAAACTCGAATCAACCTCACGCCCAATTCTCGAACTGCGAGTATCTGGGGTTTATTAAGTTATTTTCAACCAACGTGAAAAATGGACGAATTTCCAGTCTACTCTCGAATGGAATCCGACACATCAAGCTAATACTACAAGAAATCCACCAAAACAGCCGACCATCACCTCAACGTTTCTCTCCTCGGGGGTAGAAAAGTTGTGTTTGAAACCCGCATCAGCCTCGTCTGGTAAATTACGCGGAATAAAACCAACATCTGGAAGCTATAGAAAAGCAACGGTTCGGAAAAGGGAAAAAGATATTCTGATCTTGCTCGGCCGTGTCTTTCAACCCACGCGGCGAATACAAATAGAAAGATAACAGGAATTGGAATGATTGAAAAGAAATAATTTCCCTTAAATGGTGTCCCCCCTAACGTCGTGGAAAATCGTCTTTGAAAATTAATTTCTCTGCGGAGGAGGAACGCGGTTCTTTCCACCTCGGTCGGTTTTCCCTCGAATTCATCCGGCCATTTCCATTGTCAATCATGATGAATGGTTCACTTTTCATAATTCGAATAAGAACCTTCCCATATTTTCCTGCCAACTGTTACCTCGAGACTGTTTCAATTCTTTTGGCAAACTCGGCGGGTTTTTGTCTATACCGTTCCCGATTAAAGGGATGATATTTTTTTGTCGCTGGATGAACGTCCAAAGAAAAAGCGTCTCTCCAAAAACTTAATCTGGAAGTTTATCAGGTTCCATAAATCTGAAGGTTGATGGGGGGACGTGAAAGGGTTTCTCGGGCGTGGTGCCAAGAAATGCTGATTTGTATACTGATAATAAACCGTACCCAATGGGGCCTTGCGGTTCCGACAGGGGGATTTCCCTCTGGTCTTCGCCATAGTCTTATCTCGCACAAATTTGAAATGGTTGAAGAGAGATGAGATGAACTAATATTCTACGTCTCCTAAGGGAAGCGCTCTTTGGGTGCCGCATTCAGTTAAGCTCTCTATTCAGTTTTTAGTTTTTAAAATAAAAAAGAGCATCCGTTGAAGGGTAACGTCGACGAATTGAAGATGAACCGCGATAAAATATTTGTGAACTGACCAATAAATCACGGAGTTTAGTTATTTCAGCGAATTTTGAGGGAAATACAGTGTTGCAATTCACGCATGTTTACAAAATTTCTTCGTACCGATATAAAGACTTTCATATGATTCAACATCAACGTATCGAGGGGCATCGTACGAACCGGCACCGAGCGAAAATCGAGAGATAGCCGGACGAATGAATACTCCGTCGGGGTCCCTAGTATTTTGCTTTCCCACATCGATGGAAAAAAAAATCTAGCTCTGGAATGATTTCAAACCCTACCCTTCCGGTCTATGAATTTTTTTTCTTTCAAACGGCCGCGGTTCTGCTACAACGCTTCCCTAAATCCTGAATATCAATTGATGCCTCCCGAGGGTATCGGGGATTTAATCCAACCACAAACGGTTACATTCTCGGGCTGCTGAAACGCGGTGTGTTGCGATATTTCTCAAAACATGATGATTATTATACAAGTCCGTGTTGGACAAACATAGTCACACTAGCAGCATGCTTAGAGAGCTATTTCCCGCTTTTGAGAGCACAAGTTGAAAAATAGTGAATTTACCTAGATTTAGACTTACCGAATTTTCCCCACGAATGTACAGGCTAATTCGAATACAAGAATAATAAACCGATATTTCTGCCTAGAGTTTGGACCAGGTAAGAAAACGAAGCAAGACTCGAGTTGGAATGAAGACTGATGGGAGCTGCAAATCAAAACTGGGCCCAAGGCAGAGGCCATTGCTGTTACGCAGTATAAAGTTTGAATTGAGCATGGACAACAAATCGCACGCACATAGAACAATAGAATGCTATTAGAGAAGAATAAAAGCAAAACTTTAGTTCTGTATTTCTGATTGTTCTGACAAATATTTCATTTGACGACCATTTTGCATCTCAAAATTTACGAAAATAAATAAAAAGCGAATCGAAACCAGCAAACTTAATGAAAATGTATCAACTTTGATTGTATCATCTTTAGGAAGCAGGTATCACAGCAAATGTTATCTAATTTTTATAGAGCCTCAATTCTACGTGGACGATTCCGCATTTTTGAACTGCTTCGGTTTCAACGTCATCTTCTACCATGAACAATTTCTCCTTCTCGTTAGTGAAGTTAAGCTCTTTGACTGTACTACGAGTATAAAATAGCTACTTCAAAATGATAAAAGTTTTCGAAAATTTTGCATTACGAGGTAAGAAAACCTAAAATAAGTTCTAAAGTGTTCTGTAAGGATCTCTACCTTCACTTGTATTCCTTTCACACATCTACACCACACAGCGTTTTTATATGCCACCCTTAACTTAGGGAAGATCGCGAGCCAATAAGAAAAGGGCTGTCGATTCTCACACAATCTAGCGGTGGTATCCCTAAGCATGGTGGCGCTGAGGGTGCTGACTGCTAAAGCCACTGCCAACTAATGTTCGTGGACTCCTAGTAAATATTAAGTTCTTTTCAAGGGATGGAGGTTCAAAAAGGAGTTCTTTTGTTCAAATTATCATTTATGGCTCATGGAGTGGTCAGTGGTCAGTTACCAAATGCATTATTTAGGTATCTGGGTTCAAATTAGGGCGTTGGGACGACGGTTAGACTGTTTAAGTCCACGTAGATTTTCTACAAACAGGTTCATCAGTACCGACAGCCACCCATTTCCACTTCTAACAACCAACTGTCACGTAATTACGAATCACGACCCAGTGGGAAAGAAAAATGAGATCGTGTTGAGATGTTCACAACACGGTTGGCCTCCCGCACCGTTAACTGCACCGTATTGCGAAGAAAATAAGAATTTGCGGTTCTTCAAGGTGACGGCTCGCTGAACGTGGGATTTATGAGACGTCACTCGACCTATGACTGCGTGCGGTTGAAAAAAACTGGATGATGACTACACAGAGGAGGAATGCAAGGACGCTCAACGGGCCGATAATGTCGGGTAGATTCGCTTCGAGATTAAACCACCGTCAACCTGGATGGATCCGACAGCTGGTAGGCGAAAAATATCTGTCAAAACAGCATCGTTCGACCGACATTTCAAAGGGACGTTCCTCAGGCGTGTAAACTGAGGACTATTGTTCAGAAAACAATAGAAAAGTCATCAAATTTCAAAAATTAAGAATAATATAAACCTAAAATATTTACTTTGTAAATCTAAAATAGTAATCTAAATAGACCACATAGATCACATTCGGATTCTCTCTTCCCTCCGCCTATAAAACATAGTTTTAAAACATCTTGAGAAATAAGGAAATTTGTCCTTTCGCAATATCAGTCTCTCCGATTCGATCCGAAATTTTTTTTCTGTGCGCTTCAAGATGTCTAGATCAAAATAAGAAAATGTCCGTCCGCCGTACGCCAACCATTTCGAATGTGTGTTTTTGAGATTTCTGGTACCTAGGCATCATAATTCGATACCCGGGTCACTTTTCACTAAATTTTGGACGCTGGTTCCAATGAGTTTCCATGCTGCTTGTCCAAGGAATAACGAACCCCCGTGAAAGAATTTGTAGCGTTTTTATTCGTCAAATTCCCGGCGATGATTTTTGGAGGAAAATTTACCTCATCCAAACCCCTGTAATGTAACTATACAGGAAATCCAAGAACGGCTATTAGCCCGATGGTTTGGCGAGTCATAATAGGTTGAGTTCCAGAACTTTGCGATTTGTAATGCACTTTTGTGGTATTACACCCTTACCCTGAGGACCTTCAAGAATCGAAATCCCCTCAAAAACACAGTAGATGACCTTTTTTACGTTCATTTTATGATGATACATCAAATTAGGATGAAAAGCGGGGAACATTATCCATAAATTTGCAACAATTTCTGACACACTCTTCTTCAAAATTAAAGAGATAATAAACGTTCAATTATTCTCAGTGTTCTTTTGGAGCTTAGCCAAATCACCAGTGGCGAATCTTTTCTTTAAATAATTAACTTGATTTGTCGGGGTGGAGGATCTACTCCAGAAGTCTTGACTCCCGGCTAACGCGAACAGTGGCCGCATGCCAAGCTCGTGTGTCGCGGCCCCAGAGCGAGGGGTAATTAATGTTCATGTTCAAACCGCGCACTGTTTTAATGTGAGGAGGCAACAAGGACGTTCATTAGGCGAGCATCTTGGGAGCGTAGCTGAGTCTTGCGCTATTCGAAGAAAATAAATAAGCTCGGTACATCCACCTACGTAGTAACTTTGGCAGAGCAACAGTTGAGGTTGACCAGTTTTGACTTTCTCAACAGAAAGAGACAACTTGATTTTTCCCACGTTCGCCGGATCACGATAATCTCTGACCGATTTCCAAGCCAGCCTTTTCTCTTGGCTTTTTTTAACGAAAGAAGGCGTGCGAAAACCTGCAGCGTGTGCCAAACAATTAAGTCGAATCCTGGATTGTGGTGTGGGAACGTGTCAACGGAGGATTGAAAGTCTGATAAAGATTACCACAGAAGGAAAACGGTATTTATTCGTTTACAAAAGACACTCATATGGGGATTACAGGCCTAATTCTAAAGCGGCATACGAGTACGGACCATGTAGTATTCCACTCTACGGCTTGCTTCGCTTCCGTGGCTCACAATTCTAGCTACAACATCTCTCCGGGTTCTAGAGACGTACTCCAATAAAAATAAACAAAGTGGACAAGTTGAAAGGCAGCTCATGAAGATCCTTAGCTTTATTCAACGCGAGACGTAAAGTGCCTGACTTGCTCGGTATCCTGGGGCTACTCTTCTCGGGTAAAACCGCTAGGCCAAGGTCTTACACTCCACTAAAAGAACCCCTGACCGGATGGTGAACAATGGGTTCCGTCGAAATTTATTGTAAAGATCGCGTTAAACCCTGCCTCCCTAACGCTATAGTACCTGGCGGTGGTGGGGGAAGAAGTCGATAGAAAGGAATTTATTAGGGAGAGCGCAGGAGAGGAAGTTCGCCGAGGGACCAAGGTTTTCTCATCTTGGGACGGGACAAAAGGTGGGGTAGGATAAAAAGCTCAAAGCCCTGGTCAACCCAAGATTGGGCAGGAAATCAAAGACCATAAATCTAATTTCTAATTTCGCTTTATTCTCTGAGACGGGTATATCAACAACCTATTGTCTGCAGTGATTGGGTATTCGCATGCATTTTTGGAATATTATTTTCGACATTTTTCAGCGTGATTACCCAAAATGAATGGTCAAGGCTAAAAAATGAAAATTTTGAAAATATATTTCTGATATTTTTGGTGATCTAGGTATGTGAAATTTCATTTTCCATTCAACTTTGGACGCTGAATCGATTAGGATGGGCACCCGACTCATTGGTGCCCAACGGCGGTAGGTATGGGTAAAAAAAAGTATTATCGAGATTTTCGGAGAACTAGGCG